>VDFB02126414.1:0-51340 GCA_007258455.2 Sequoia sempervirens
AGCAATTGTATGTTGATATTTATATTACTATTTATTCTATACAAACATTTTAAAATATATGTTTCGTGAAACCCACTTAACAATTTTAATCTTACAAACTACTCCCTGCAAAGTTAATATTATATTCTTCTTCTATATTCATCTCTATATATTGCTCTTTAATTAAAAATCAAAACCAAAAAAACCATAAATAAAACAATAAAAACACATCAATACTTTTAAGGGTCAGGATTAACTCATGCATGAGAAGATGTGGTTGCCCTTGATATCAAGCTTCATACAAATACACTCTTTCAGACAGTTAGAACTGATGAAAGAGTAGAATTTCTTTTGAGGCTTCTCACTGAACCTCAATTCTCCTAGTGTGAAACTAGAGATCTACACTTTGATATCTTACCAAAAGACAAATTCAAAAATATAGTAAAAGATTCTTTTAATATACACCTCTGTGTGGTTCCATGAAATTTCACAATGCCGACAATCATTCACATTAGCTTAAACTAGACAACTTGTCGAAAGACATTGTATTATCATATCATTAATGCTCGACAAATCACATCAATCCACATTGAATTTCATCGTTATTTTATTTGAAAAATAGAAATCAAGAGCCAAAGCATGTAGACTAGTCTTACTTGGGTTGTGGGTTACCTGCAATGCAACTGCAAACCCTAATTGAAGATGCGAGTTGTCTTAATATGCCACCAGTTTCATATGTCAACCATTTATATGCTGACAAATAATATAATTTCCAGCAAAGTCTGACTCCACTCCTTATGCCTTATTCCTTGGTTTACACGAATTCTTATACAGTTATGCCCCCCATTAGTTATTGACTTCGATTTTAGTGTTTCCATGTCCTAGGTCATTCCAAGGGACATGATTAATCATTTGAGGGTTTGTAAATTTGATTCTTCAAGTTTCAAAATTCAAATTTATATCTTGGTTGACTTTTGTTTTTATTTTTTATTATAGCTCGGCATTAAAATACATATTTACAAAATTTATTGTTATATTCTTGTATTTAAAGGAATTCAATTGTGTTCACTTGGATCATCTCCTCATCACCTAATATCGTCCAATCTCATTTGGTCATTTACATTAAAGGAACATGATGAGAACACTTCCATTGATGCATTAAGATGAATCTAGATTTGCACAATCATCTTAGAGCATTTGTATGAATAAAGATTGTTATTATATTTTATCATTTATGTGACTATACATTGAATCCTTTTTTCAATAGTTATGTAATGCCCCATGCTTAAACTTAAAGAAATTAACTAAAAAAAAATGAATGAACACACTTTTTGTGTTTATGGTATGACATTTACAAGAAATAATGCACACTAATGTGCACACAAAGTGTCATGTCAAACACAATGACACACAAGAGGACACCACCATTTCTCTGAGAAAGGTGGCACACATAGAAGAATTGACTAGTCATGCGACAAGGACACCACAATGATCATACAAGAAGATGGAAATTCCTCCACAATGATGATTAGACACAAGTCCATGATTGATGCAATCAAAACCAAGGGGCATTATCAAACTACTTGATCTTATAGCATAACCCACACACACCACATAAAACTCTAAATTGCATAATTTCACTACTCAATACTCATTACTTGGACTTGTTGCAACATGACCAAAAAATTACAACCTGTTGCAGTAGGGAACTCCTATAACTTACCAAAACAAATATCACTCCCAATACATTACAAACTTGCTATTTTCCTCATAGCTTTCCTCTCTATTACATCATATCATTTCTAGTTATCTCCCTAAAAAATTCCTCATATTTGAGGAACTATTTTTTGAACATGGGAATCTTTAAGAATTTTTCCCACACTTCAATCCTTCCAAAAAATTCCTTTATAGTTTACAACAAATATCTTTTATACTTTAGGATCAGAGGAAGTTGAATCATTGTAAGATTCATAGTTATATATAACTGAACCATAGCAAAATCCAAAATGTCCAAAAGCAAGGAAAAGTCCTACAAGTGATTAGTTCAAGCATGAAGATTTGAATATCTAGTTGGCTATTGAGAGTCTACAAATATCCATATTGAGTAGAAAAATCCACATATCTAGTTTGCTGACATGAGTATGCAATTCACCCTAAGCAGTCTAATTCTGGGTATGATATTGGGTCTGATAATGACTATGATTTTGAGGAGGATGTAGCTAGGTTGGAAGTCTCTATGGAGGTCCTCTCAGACTCTCTTGAGGAGTTCATTGCAAGGCGTAAAAAGAAGCCCAAATCTTCTAATCCCTCTAAGTCAAATGAATATATGATTGGTAATGAGGAAGTGGAGGTTCTTGAAGGTTTCACTAAAACCCAATAGGTTAAATTAGGAAAATTCTCAGCCCCTGCTTTGAAGAAGTTGAAGGTGAAGGGTGGAACCTCTAATAAGAAGAAGGTGGTGGAGGATGTTGATTTGAATGAGGAGATGGAGTCGCCTGTCTCAGACCAAAAGAGGAAGATGAGTTTTCCAAAAGAAAGTAATCTGAAGAAGGTGAAGGGAAAGGTGCATTCTGGCAACAGACAATGTTTTCCTTAGGAGGAGACTATTAGTGTTGAACTTGACAAAACTCCAAATATTGACACCCACCGGTCTATTAATGTTGGTCCTGAGAAGGTTAAGGAGCTGGGCACTTATGAGGTCGCTGAGGTGGAGAGGGCTTTGCATAGAATCAAGGTTCCTGATGGTGGTAATAAAGGTAAGGATGTGTTGCAAGATGTGAAGGTTGATCGGGTTGATGATAAGGAAACCTTTAATTGCAATAGGGAGGAATTGCCTAATGTTTTAGGGATGGCGAGAGATGCATATCTTACTTTTTTTATAATTTTCAAGTGGATGTTTAATGAACTAAACCTTACCAATGTGAAGGTTTGATCTTTGGCTAACAATGTTGGGTTACTCCTAATCCCCAACAGTATTTTGTTTAGGATTAGGTGAATCAATTGTTTGATGTTCTAAAGACTATGACAGATGAAATGTTGAAGCAAAAAAGAGATTATAATTTTAGAATCTTGGTCTTAGAGGATAAAATGGCTAGAGCTTATGAGATCTTGGAAAAGGTGGTTAAATTTAGTAAATCTACTCCCTATAATGAAGTTGAGGGTCTCCAATTTCTCAACAAGAAAGCTAGGTTGTGGACAAGAGATTCTTCTAGTGTGAAAGATGCTTCTACTAATCTAGTGGATCCTCCAAAAGATCCAAAAAGAGGTGATAGTGAGAAATTCCCTTGCACTCGTACGCAAAATAAGAACAAGATGAACCTAAGGGTTCCAACGAAGGAGGTTGAAGAGGTCATGGAGATTCATGAGAAGATTATAGCTAGTGATTCAGAAGCTACTAATATTTTAAAAAAATTGTAACTATTTGCTAGTTTTATCCTTTTTTGTTGATTGTTCACTCTTTTTTTGCTTTTGGGTGCCTACTTTGTCTTTCTTAATTATCTTTAAATGCAGTAGTTTTTTTTGTAAAGGGTTTTGGGGTCCCTTCAAAACTTGCTTAAATTCCTATAATCAAAAACATGAGTATGCAATTATCCATTATAGAAAAAATTCCTTACGACTGAAGCCAAAATAGTGGTTTACAATTTGAGGGAGGAAGTAAAATTGAGAAAAAAATGATCCCATGGAAAAAAAAGTGATTTTGGGGGTTCGTATGAACCTAGAAGTTCGACCAAACCAAAAAGGGGTTCGACTGAACCTGGGTTCAAGCGAACCCCTTAAACTGTTTGCTGCCTTAAACAAAAAAAATGATATGAAAAGGGCCCCATCAACCCTGAAGAGGTTCACTCTAAATTTAGGGTTTGAGTGGAACCTTTAGTTGAATTTCCCCTAAGGGGTTCGGTGCATTTAAATTTTAAATCCTTCTCATCCCTCCCCCTGCATTACCACAAAACCTAACACCCTTCGGAGTTTCCTAAGTTGAGGATGAAATGGAGGAATCCTCACAAACCCAACTAGAATCGTAGTCATCAAAAATGAGCTGTCATCCAACTAATATAATTTTAATATGTTTTGTTTATTTATGTATTTTTTTAGTTTTTATTAAACATAGGTTTTTCTACTTGAAAACAACAAAAGGTGTTTTGTTCTACTACTATGTGAAAAATAGTAGATTATCAAAAAAAATTGAATTTGATATATACAAAAAAGTTGTGTTATACGGCCGCGCTATTTCTGAATTGTAATTGATTTGACTTCGAAACTTGATTAAAGAAAAAATATTCAATAAAAAAATTTCTAACCAAGTGGAAGCACTCGATATCGGAGTTATGAATCTAAATTTGAAAGAATTAGAATTTTATCCTTCATGGAAAAAAGTTATGCTATAATGGTGTATCGCCACTTTTAAAATAGCCGTCCACCGGGAGATGAAAGTTAGGCGCAATCTAATTCCAAAAATTGAAAAATATTTTAGAATCTACGTGACAAAATGTGATGAGATCCCTAGTTTGCATCATCTTCTCAAATCCTTCACAGCTTAGCTGGTATAGGTGCCCTCATCGTGAAGATTTAGTTAAAAATAATAATTTTAGTGTCCAGTTTGGCCAAAAATTGTAAACCACTATTGTGGGATCACCCTTACAAAAAGGAAATAATATTATATAAGTCCTTTTTTTGGAAGTTTTGCATCCATCCTAAAGATATTATTATAATTTTTTGATAATTATGATTCACTTGAAAATCCTTGCTTCCATAGCTAACTAATATGATCATTTTTCCATATTGTAGAAGTCTAGCATCCATCTATATATATAATTGTTAACTTGTGATCTAGTGAATGCCAAGATCAAAAAGTGTGAATTGATAGCCTTCCAAAATTAAAATGATGAACACAATAGGATATATAACATATAAATGTTTAGCTCATGTGTAAATACATTGATCAAACTTTCATATATATGCAAGGATGAGGAGCTGAGAAGGTAGGAGAAAATGATTAACTACCCTTCCAAAGGTGCAACACTTGTGAGATCAATTGACAAGTGCATGAGAAAGTTTCAAGTATGGATGCAATAGGTATCTTAAGTGATGTGGACATGTCTCAATGCTATGAGGTCAGAAAAAGTATAAAAAATCCTAAGTAAAATTAAGCTGAGTGTGAATAGGTCAATTGTAGAAAGGTGATATCATAACTAGATATAATAATGAATCTATTTATACTAAAACCCCCAAGTGCAAATTAAGAAGTGGTGTATGTATGATGACGAGTCTTAGCTACTAGGCCATGTTAGGTACTTGTACATGTTGAAAACCTAGTGGAAAATAAAACTCCATAAATAGGACCAATTAAGACATAATAGGACTCATTATGACCCCCCAAGCACTACTTATTGCACAATTTACAATAAATGTTATCCTGATATGAGAGAAATGAGAGAAGGTCTAGATGTGAGGCTCCCCAAAAAATGGGAAGTAATGAATTTCATGTGAGGAAAGGATTCCTCCCAAAACTAATAAGAGAAGAGAAACCATGCAACCTCCCCTCAAAATGATTCCTCTGATTTTGGTAGATGTTTGGCACTAGATGCTAAAGATGATCCACAATTATTTAACAACATTTCTCTCCCCTTGAGAAGAAAGAGAACCACAAATATGTGCAAGATGACCTCCCATGTTTTATAGGAATATGCAAGAAGTATGATGAAAGTCTTTGAATTGTGAACATGATCCAAATACTGATATGATGCCAATGGTTTCTTTGAATGATGCTCAATGATCTTCAAGCCAATTTTGACATGTGAAAAATGATAATAAGATGGATCAAGTACCATATAAGGTTAAGGAATAGAGATGATGGATGTATGGTGACAACTAGACCATTTTGAATTTAGTACTACTATAAAGGATGTCAACATAGATGATGACTTAGTTGGATAGGTCCACTTATGAATATCTACACAATTTTTCACGATAGAAGTTGATGTAACGTGGAAAATATAAATATTAAAAAATGGTAGTGGCGATGGAACTTCATTGAAGATGATATTATAGAGAAGACAAATATCCTCAATAGTGTCATGTCTAAATCTGCAAGCTCAGATACTATAAATAAAGATGTGATGTTTGGTATACGTACATCTAGTAGCATCATAAATTGTTACCCTTTAAAATTTCACACTATGTTTTTCTCCCCCTAGTTTATTGAGCCTAATTGGCTCCCTAATTTTATAAAATTATGCATTCTATATCCCATTTGTACCACTTTCTAATAAATCGCAAGCATTGAACAAATGCATCCAATTAATATTTTTCCCCTGACACTTAATGTCTTAGAGGATAGGCTAAGATCCATTCACCCAAGGGTGAATGGGTCCCCCTATTCTATCAGGGACCAATTTTGGACATGTCAAAGTGGCCATCTTACATTTAAAATTCAAATTTTAAATGTCAGGTATTGAGATATAACTATCGGGAAATTAGAGAAATGCATATAAATACCTAGTTATTGCATCATTTGAAATCTAACAAGGAGAATCAAGAAAAACTATTGGTGAAATTATGATCAAGAGCACTATCAATCAAATCAAGAGTAGTATTTTGGAGCTTTATTCCATCAATTCAAGATCCTAACATCATGTCAAATCTTATATGAGTTTATGTGTGTTCATGTTATCATTATTTTGTGAAGGCTAACACTTTTGTAGGTCTCCAAAGAATTCAATCAAATCAAGCAAGTAAGATTGAAGACCTTGGAGTGATATGCATGACTTCAGTCCTTCAAGGAAACCATTGAAGGGTGATGAGTAGTAGCACTTTGTGATTTCATCATTCCTTCCTATTCATTATTATTTTACCACTGACATTGCCATTGTAGAAGCGGAAACATTTAAATGAGGTTTGACTGAGGAAAGCCCCTAAATGGCCCAAAATTTTCCCTCTTTTGAATGTGAAAGTTTTAGGTTTGAAGAGGATTGAGGGAATATTGAAGAAAATTTGTTCATTATTGTCAACAAATGGAAATTCGCCTATAGAATTATCTAGTAGTGTTCTGAAAATTTTGCAATGGGAAATTAGAAGCTTAGATCTATCATCAGAGGACATAAAAATAGAGTAGGTTTCATAAAAAGACCCATTTTCCCTATGGAAACCTAGTCCTGCTACAACACTTAGATCCAACTTCTAGTGACAAGTACACAATCCTCTACACTTTCTAGATTTTCCTACAAGTTGTTGTTACAATATATGCATTTCAAGATCTTGCATTTTTTATATTAGGTCATATAGTTTAATTAGGCTAATCATATCAAATCAATTCCAGATCATTCTAATCCTTAATAGAATAGAGGTTCAGGTCTGATTGGCTCACCTTCATGGTTGAAAGTCAAAATACTCACCTTGTCAATCTCCATCTTAATGAAACATAAGAAAATACTCCACACACCTAATAACACCCACTTCTCAAACTAGGACATAACATTGCCACCCATCCATGACCGAGAAGATAAGAAAGGATAGAGTACAAACATGTATTACTATGCATATCATAGAACACTTGGACATCTTACTTTAACAAATATTTTTCTTTAAAGAGGAAATTAAGATAATTTGATCCTTATGGGGATAAAATTGAACTCATGATAGATTAATATTCATTTTCTTCACTCCTTGCCATATGGTAGTTACAATTTTACACAATACTCATTACTATCCACGAGGATATAAAATTAGCTTTATGAAGTCATCTTTTATTTTGCAAGGAGAAGCAATATCATAATCCATTTGGCTTACCCTTGTCCTTGCACTTGGGGGTGAAGGGGTAGGTATCATTTTGTTGGATGAATTCCCTTTTCGGATCCCTTTATTTTTCCTTAAAATATTAGTGTAGCAAGTACACTAACATTTTAATGGGGGGCATATAGTCCCCCGCTCATTGTTTGCATAAGAAATGGTCCCTTCTTAGTGATGATCTATAGCATGTACATCTCTTAGGAGGTATGGCCTTTTCAATCAAAGTGTGACCTTCTTGATCTATGTGAGTGTCTATTTGGTGGTAATATTGGGCTTGATGTCCTCTAAGAGTGTGACCTTTCTTGGCATATGATGCTCTCCTTTGTGGTAATATTATGGCTAGTATTCCCTACGGTATGATCTTTTTATTCCTTGACTAGTCCTCTCTTAGTGGTGATGCCATGTGTGGTATTCCCTAAGGTGTGAATGTCGCATGTATTGAGCAAATCCATTTTGTCCTCTCTTGTGGTGGTGTTGCTATAACATCCCTTGAGTCTTTAGCCCTATCCTATCATTGTTTATGTACCCCATGAGGTGAGTTTTTTCATCCCCCAAGATGTTAAACCTTGTGCACCCCTTGAGGGTGAGTTTTGTTCATCCCCTAAGACATTAAACCTGTGGACCCCTTGAGGTGAGTTTTATCCATCCCTTGAGAAGTTAAACCTTTTGCACCCGTTGAGATGAGTTTTGTCCATCCCCCAAGACGTGAAACCTTGTGCACCCCTTTAAGTGAGTTTTGTTCATCCCCTAAGATGTGAAACTTGAAAATCCCATTTTTAACATGGCCACCTAACATAACACACGTTACTTATTAGTGGAGCCATGACATTCTAATTAGAATTTGTGTAATTGAATATATAGTATAAGATGACAAGGAATGATTCTTCTATGTCCAAAAACTAGGGCTTGCCAAACAAAGACCTTGTAATCTAGAAAATGATTATTTGTTTATCTACTTCACTTTTGTAATTGATGATCTAAACCTAGATCACATATTTGAACTTTAGTTTATGGATCTTAGTTTTGTTAATTATAATATATAGTTTTGATTCTTCATGATATCTATAGCCTGGATATGTAAAGTGACCATGTCTATTGACACAATTGATGGGTTAGATGGGAAATGATTTATTCTCCTTTAGTCAAACCCCTAGGCTATTGATTTAATGAATTTAATGTGATGAAAAAATAACAAATAACCATGCATATATGCCTAGATGTTGATACAAGTAGATGTAATATCAATGTTTTCATATTACTATGAGTGTATCTTGAATCCTCTCTATTCATTTTTAAATGTCTAGATGACTTAAATTAAGTTATGATTAATTCTTATGTAAAATTCCAAAAAATGCATATAAAATAATTCATGCTTCAAATTAACACACAATAATCACTTAAAAATAAATTGACTTTAAATCAAATGTGAAATTTAAATTTTAAAATTGATAAAATCATTTCAATAAACTAAAAAACTAATTCAATCTTGCAACTATATATCTAAACCTAGATGCTATATAAACTAATTGAAAATAAAAATAAAACAATTAAAAATAAATATAAACAAAATCAAAATAAATTCAAATTATAAAAAAATTTATACAAAATTCAGACACAACTTATACTCTAATCAAATATAAATAATAACTAGATAAAAATAAGCTTAAATTTATCTCTATATACTCTCCATTGCACCTATATGTTATCAATTCCACAACCACCATCCAAAATACCCTTATAAACTCGTTTTTTAGTCTCAAAGATCTATCCATAAGAAGTTGGATGGTTGTATTCCGTGTCATTGAAGCAAAAAATTAACATTATATTCATCACATCCTAAGGTGCTTTAATTATATTCAATAATTATGTATACTCTTAGAACCCAATGGAACATTCTAGGAAAGCAAACAAATATGTCTTGATTTGTCTTTTTGTTTTGAGCTCACATTATTGAGGGAGGGAAAACAAATGTTTGGATGCTTGCTTTTGTACAAAGTTGTCATTTAGTAATTTTTTATTTATGAATTTATAGTGGGTGGTACCCCATCACCAATGCATCAAGAGATAAGGTTGCCTTTATCTTAAGCTTTTTAATCAACACAACGAGGAAAAGTTAAAAAGAGAAATGAAAAGAAATGGTGTCTAATTTAATATGATTAGAGTAATTGAGCTAGAAAAATATTTATTTCATAATATAAAGTTTATAATGATAAGTAGATTAAATGATTATTTTTAAACATTATCTAGTTTAAAATCAAAAGTTAATTTTGACTAATAAAAAGGTATTTTTTTTATCATTTTTTAATATGAATGAAGCATAAAACATTTATTGATTATTTGACTAGTAAACTCAACAATATTTTAACTAAAAAATGTAGTGGTTAAGTATGATGAGACCAACAATGTTTGTGATTACTTGAAGGGTATAGTTAACAATACCAGCTATTAGATTATATAGTTGTCATATGTATATTTGCAATAGTGCAATAATAAAGATGCCTGATATTGTTGTATAATTGGTTTAGTAGAATAAAATAAAATAAAATATATTAAAAAATGTTTTCATTTTTATTATCATAAATAAAATTTTCTAAAAGTGGTATTTTGGACACCTTTTACAATTATGTATATTTAAGGCATCAAATATTTTGATGACGAATTCAAACCTTAGGTTTAAGCAATCAACTAGTTGAGGAAGCCACTATAAAAAAATTAGAGTTGTTCGACATTGACACATAATATTTTGAGAGACACGAAGTTAGGGTGCACAACTACTAGGTCCTCTCCCCTACAAGTTAGCAAATATTCTTTTTCTAATATTGATAGGAAATATACAACTCTTGAAGTATTTGTCAAATCTAAATATCTTAGGACATAAATAAAAGGTAATTATATACACAACAAATTAATAAAAAATTTCAAGTATTAATATTAACTATAACTAAATTCAAGACCTTAAGATTTTTTTTGCAAAAAAATAATTACCATCACATTAATAACATAACCTTTGTTAAAATTTAATGCATTTAAGTGGTCAAGAGCAAGAAAAAGAAGAAAAAGTAGAGAGATTTTTTTGAACATATAAAAAATGTAGTGACTAAGTATGATGAGACCAACAATGTTTTTGATTACTTGAGGGGTATAGCTAACAATACCAACTATTAGATTATATAGTTGTCATATGTATATTTGCAATAGTACAATAATAAAGATGCTTGATATTGTTGTATAATTGGTTTACTAGAATAAAATAAAATATATTAAACAATGTTTTCATTTTTATTATCATAAATAAAATTTTCTAATTGTATATGCAATGAAATATCCGCAGCGGTGAATTGCTGGTGGTGAATTTTCCACAAGATGAATTTATCATGATGGTGAATTTTATGATGAATTCCGACGGTTGACGATAAATTTTCCTAAAACCATCCATACTCGAGTTGACATTTGCCTTGGCCTCTACATCTCAGACTAGAAGCTAATACATGGAATAAGTTCAATTCCATTAGTATGATAGTGAAGATCTACAGTTCCATCTTGCAAGATTTATTATAAAATATAGTAAAAGAATATCCTACATGGGCCAGGACGTCGGCAATCATTCAATCAGGAAAGAACGAGGAACCTGTCGAAAGAGGTCCACAGAGAGACTATAGTATATATCTTATCGATAATTACTGCCCAACAAGACGTATACAACGTAAACATATTAATATTTTGCATAGTAAACGTCACATACGACGTAAAAATCTTGAATCTTACGATCAACCTTATTTTAATCTCAACGGCTGCAATCCACGTAGACCAGTCATACTCAACTAAAGCTTGTTACCTTCCTGGAAGCCTGTAAACCTGAGTCAAGAGCCGAAATTTCTAAATATGTCACTAAGTTGTTATGTCAACCATTTCTATTGATATTTCTGTACTTTTAAGTGAAACTAAGTTGCAACTTCCAATGAAAGAGAAACGGTCGGCCATGTTTTTCTATATCTACAGTCATATATTCACCTCTTTCATTCTAGAAGCTTTTTAAGGTCGAATAACCACGCTGCTGGACGCAAGTCTGCTGCAGATAATATTAGGCAAGAAAATGAGTAATTTCATTGCCTTTGCTATTGTCGCAGTCATCTTAGCTGTGGTTTTGGGTAAAGAACGTTTTTTTATCAGTAATTCAAGTATTAAGTTGGTTATGTTTTCATTGTGTCTTACCATTCTTCTTAGCTTTAAAATTAGATTGGGGTGGTTAAATAATTTGGAGAAAGTTAAGGATTGCTGCGAAGCCAATGCCAAGATGAATGAGACGGGCAAGGAGGAAGCCATTGATGAAGAAGACTTGCCTCTTGAAGAGCTCAAATTTATGTGCACGCTTGAAGCCATTTGCATTGATGAAAAGCAGTGCAAAGAAGTGGTTCCATCTTCAAGAGTGGAGAAGAATATTGATAATCATGCCCGAAATTGGATAGATAACCGCATGGGTTCTGAGCTGATGGTTGTGGAAGTTCCATCTAATAATCATGTTCTTAATGATAAGAGTCAACTGGAGGCATTCAACAAGAGAATCGATGATGAAAGGAAGCCAGGTAAGCAGAAGTAACTTCCTACACTAATCTAAGTAGGAGAGAGTTGCAAAAATTTCTTAAACACCTTTGAACTGTTACATATTTAGATGCACATACATATCATAAATAGATAAACAAAGAACTCATAATACAAAATTTTACATGGGGAAAACCCTTTCGGGAGAAAAACCCTGCACTCCAAAACACATCCCAATTGTATTATTCAGTAACAAATAACCAGTTACAATATAATTCCAAAGCTATGCTCTTGTAGGAGTCCTCACACTTCTTTACAATTCTAGAGTAATTTGGGCAGCATAAGGTACCTTGATAAGAAAACAACATACAACTCCAAATACAAGTGCTCAATATATAAGAGTTTATAATGCATAAAATAAACATGTCTAAATCAACTGTCAAATGTTGAACATGCAACATGGAAAGCGCCAAAAACACTGCAGACGCACAACGGTAAGTTTCCAATTGTCACCACATGCCAATCTACAAAAAATTGCACATTCAAAAATAACTGCACCTCAAAAATTCACATTCCATGGGGTGCTGCCGCAATAGTGGTTTACAATTTCTGGGAGATCCTAATTTTTGCTAAAATCACATATTTTTAGAAAATATAATAATTTCAGCCTTGAAATGTTCCATTTAAAGGATTCCAATTGAAGAGGGTTTTATCAGACCATCTTAGACCAAGCCCCCTTGGATAGAACTTCACTAGTTTTAAACCATACCTATAACGGAGTCTCCTTTACACCTATAAAAATGCTGATAAAAAATTACTTTTGATTTACCTTTTGGGGGATCAAATGAATTCATTTATTTTATTTTTTTTGTAAGTATGTAGTCCCTATTATAAGCTTCCAAAAAAATATAATTTTAATAAAATTTAATTTGATTATTATATTTATTTTTTATTTCTTGTGAATGTAGGTTTTTCACCAAAATCAAGCTCTTTGTTCTACACGTGAAAAATAACATTATAAAAAAAATTAAAAAATATGATTGCACTAGATATTGAAGTCCTTGAACCAAAAAAAAAGGAAAAATTGAATTTCGATACATACAAAAAATGTTACGCGTATACGGTCGCTATCTCTGAATTGTAATTGGTTTGACTTCAAAACTTGATTAAAGAAAAAATATTCAATAAAAAACTATCTAACCAAGTAGAAGCACTAGATATTGGAGTTACAAATCTAAATTTGAAAGAATTAGAATTTCATCCTTCATGGAAAAAAAATTATGTGTTATATGGTGGGTGTCACTTTTTAAAATTGTTGTTTTCTAGAAAAAAAATAGTTTTTGAGGGAGATGGAAAAAAAAGTGCAATTTGATTCCAAATTTTTTGAAAAAAATATATTTAGAATCTACAGACAAAATTTCATGAAACTCTAGTTTGCATCATCTTCAAATTCCTCATGGTTTAGCTGCTATAGGTGCCTGGAAGTGAAGATTTAGTTAAAAAAAATTATTTCAGTGTCCAGTTTTGCCAAAAATTGTAAACCACTATTGTGGGATCACCCCATGTAAACTCAACACGGGAATAGAAAAAAAATTTATGCACAACTCCACCTATAAAAAACAATTTTCCAACTTGACTCCTCATTCAAATAGAAACTACAAGTTGTAACTCACAAAGACAAAGTGAGAAAATCAACAACTTTTAATATTTAGAAAAATCGAATCTTCAGAAAATTCAAAGGTTGAGGCACCTTCTTTTTCCAACATTCTCCCACTTGTTGAACACCTTTGAAGAGCTAATGAAACTAATAGGATTTAACTACTAAAGGCTGTGAGACCCATAGACTCTGAACACCATCTGAACTTTTCTATGTTCACCAGTTTTGTCAATGCATTTGCAACAATCATTAGGGTGTCAACCTTCTCCAACTTCACCTTTCCATCTTCCACCATACCGCAAACAATATGAAATTGAATATCAATGTTCTTTTCTCTAGCATGGAAAGTAGGATTCTTTGCCAAGCAAATGACACTCTAATTGTTAAAACAAGTAATAACCTCCCTTGCAACAAAACCAATATCAGAACACAAACGCTTATGCCAAATGGCTTCCTTGCAAACATGAGAAGCTTCCATGTACTCTGCTTCTGTCATGGACAAAGGGACTACAAATTTTTGTTTACTCATCCAGCTCATTGCACCACCATATATCGTGAACACATAGCCACTAGTGGATCTTCTGCTATCAATGTCACCTACCCAATCTAAATCCACATATCCACAAATACTCACTAAGTGTCGAGGTCTAGTAGGATAACCATGAAAACATAAGGAATACTCAGAAGTACCTCACAAATATCTGAACACTCTTCTCACTGCATCCCAATGTATTCATTTAGGATTAGCCATAAATTGACTAAGGAATCCCACAACTTGGGAAATGTTTGGCCTTGTACATAATATAACATACATAAGACTACCAACAACACCCGCATATGGTATTTTGGTCATTTCCTCCATCTCAGTAGGATATTTTGGACAATCCTCCATAGAAAGTTTCATCCCCTACACTACAGGAACAATTAACCATTTGCAAGCTATCATGTTGAACCTCTCAAACACTATATTCACATACTTTCTCTAGCTTAACCAAAGATTTCTATTAGCTCTGTCTCTTCTAATATCCGGGCAGGTGCATGAAGTTGGGTACCAATTTTTTGGCCACTTATGAATTTCTTTTAAAAAACGTGCTCGCGTTATAACGCGCACGTGTTATTTCACGTAAAAAAAAAAGAAAAAAGTGAAATTATTTGCTTTGGAATACCAACCCAAAGGCTTGGAGGGCATTCCCAACAAGGCTAGAGACGTGGTTTTGCAAATTCTACAATTTTTCACATAATTGGGTCTGTGCTCACCATCAAGATTGCATCTAGTTCAATATTCTGCTTTTCAGGAAGTGCCCACTTAGAAAATTACTAAAAAATAAAATATTCATTAAAAAATTATCAAAAAATTTATGCACCAACTAGATGCTATTAGCTAACTTCTGACTGTAGCGATTTTAAAAATACTACAAAAAATATCACCGTACTCAGGTTGTACAAGA
This sequence comes from Sequoia sempervirens, assembly GCA_007258455.2. Classification (NCBI taxonomy): domain Eukaryota; kingdom Viridiplantae; phylum Streptophyta; class Pinopsida; order Cupressales; family Cupressaceae; genus Sequoia; species Sequoia sempervirens. Next base: position 15,409 of record VDFB02126414.1, read on the forward strand.
GTTGATATGTTATGTTTTTTTGACAAAAACAACACCAGTTTCTGTACATCCCTCTTTTGAACCCCTTAATCTTAACCATTTTTAAAATAAATTAGTAGTTTAGAAAGTAGACTCGGAGCACTTCGATCTTTGTTTTTGTTCCATCTCAAAATTTTGAGTGTAACTATCCTCAATTTCACATCCAAAGTCAGCATTTTCTGATTTCAGAAAAAAAAAGTGGCCACTTAAGCCCCCTTTTTGGGAACCATCTTGGTGCACTTAACCATCCATCCCCAGAATATACCTTGTTGCACCTAGATCCTTCATCTCAAACTGTGCTAACAACTGAGACTTCAAATCTAAAATCAAACTTTTACAATTCCCGAAAAATAACATATCATCTACATACAATGCAATTATAGAATGCAACCATTATCAGATTTATAATAAACAAAATGGTTAGATTTAGATCTTAAAAATCTCAATGAAAACACAGGTATCAAACTTCTGCTACCACTTTCTAGGAGACTGCTTAAGACCATACAAAAACTTTTTCAACTTGCAAACCATATTTTCTTTACCTTTAACCATGAAATGCTCTAGATGTGACATATAAATCTCTTCCTCCAAGTCACCATGAAGGAACACTATCTTCACATCCATCTATTCCACTTCTAGATCATATGTCTTTGCAAGTGATAATAGGAACCAGATAGATGTCAGCTTTGGAACAGGAGATAAAATATCACCATAGTCAATTTCCTCCACTTGAGAATACCCCTTAGTGACCAACTGTGCCTTATACTTCTCAACACTACCATCTGGACTAGATTTTCTCTTGAACACCCATTTACATCTAATGGGTTTTTCGTCCTTCAGGAAAAGGTACCAAATCCCATGTATCATTTTTCTTCAATGCAGCCATTTCTTCATCCATGGATTTCATCCAAGAATCTACATCACTCATACCCATAGCCTCCCTAATAGTCCTAGGCTCATTAGTGTTAGCAATCAAAACAAAAATAGAATTGGAATCCAACAATTAATAACTAAACCTTTTAGGTGAATATCCAAACCTATCAGGTTGTCACCTATCTCTCATAGACTTCCTTATTTGTTGAGGTTGAGATTCTTCTTCTTTTTCAGAACTTTTAGAGCTTCTCAAGTTCTCCTCATCATTAGCTCCATTCTAGGCTTCAGGTTCAACTTTCTTAGAGTCAAAAGGAAACTGAACCACATCTTCTTTCTTTTTTTCTTCTACAGGCTGCAAAATGGTGGAAGAAGGTTTCATCTCTTTGAAGATAACAGTTCGATTGTAGAGAACCTTTTTGGCCATTAGATCCCAAAGCATGTACCCTTTCACACCAATACCATATTTGATGAAGATACACTTGACAACATTGTTTTCCAACTTCAACCTTTTCTCCCTTGGCACATGAGCATATGCCTCACAACCAAACACACAAAGATTTCTGAATAAGGGCTTCTTGCCTGACCACACCTCCATAAGTTTCTTATCAACAAGAGCTAATGTAGGAGATCTATTTACTGGATAACATGTAGTGGCAATAGCTTCATCCCAAAATTTTTGTTCAAGGCCAGTTGCACTTAGCATGCTCCTAGCCCTCTCCGTCAACATCCTATTCACCCTCTTCACAAATCCATTATGCTGAGGGGTATATGGAGTTGTCTTATACCTTTCAATCCCATGTTCTTTACAGAAATTATTGAGTTCTACTAAACAAAACTCACCACCGTTGTCAGTCTTCAAACACTTTATCTTTCTACCAATCTGATTTTCTACCAAGGCCTTAAACTCCTTAAATTGACTAAAGAATTTAGTTTTACTTCTGAGAAAATAAATAAATGCCCTTCTACTATAATCATCTATGAAATCAACAAAATATATAGATTTTGATAATGAAGGAACATTTACAGGACCAAAACATCAAAATGCACATAGTCCAAAACCCTCGAAGATTTATGAGAATTGTGATAAAATTGAACATGGTTTTTCTTTCCATAAATACAATGCTCGCAAAAATCAAACTCAAGATTGCAATCATCAAGCCCTTCAACAAGGCATTTATTTTTTAGGGTTCTTAAACTCTTTTCACCAATGTGACCAAGTCTTTGGTGCCAAAGTATTATCTTCTCGGTAGGTAACTTCATCTCCAAAGCATGAGTACCCTTGGGTACCCAGAAAACATAACCATCTGAAGTAGATGCAACTGTCTTCTTTGATACTGGTTCCAATGGTGAGGATAGTGACTTAGAAGCTCTTTTCTTCTTTTCCATAGAAGAATTATTGCACTGAACTATGCATGCATCCAACTAAAACAGAGTGCCTATCTAAACACCCTTCGCAAGCACCATAGCTCCTCTTGTCATCTTGCATCCTCCATTCAAGAAAAAAACTTGCACACCCGGGTATGTGCAGGATCATCATGGAAAAAATAGGCCCTTAAGTGGCAAAAAATTCAGAAAAATCAGAATTAGGCAACTTGACGTAAAAATTTGAATAAGTTATTTATATTATTTCAAAAATATGTAAGAATAGAATCTATAGAAAATTTAATGTAATTTCCAAACTACTAGGTTTGTTTTAAGAAAAAAATCTATTTGGTGAAGATTTGAAATTTCAATGCAGTAGTATTTAAATTTCAGGGAAAAAATAAGAAGTAGGTGTCTGTCTGACCACCCTAACCACAATAAAATGATAATTATTTTTTATAAGATTTTAGATATAAGTAGAGGACTCATGTCCCGATGTGATGCATATTTTTTAAATTTTTCCTATTAAATAATTTTGATTTTTTTGTAACTTTTAAAATGGGTATGTGTAGGATCATGATGGGGCAATATGATGAGTATGTGATGACTTTTTTACCAAAAATTGATGAAACAAAAGGGTTTTAAAGGAGATTCTCAGCTTTCCACCAATATATATTATACTTTACTTTGAATTTAATAAGTAATTATTATTCATTTTCTATTTAAATTATGACTAAAGTCCTGATTGATAGAAGATTGAAAAAACATCTATAGCTTTCAAATGGTATCACATTTATTGAATCCAAAATATTTGTCACATTCTATGCTTCACATACTATAGATTAAAAAAGAAAATTGAATTTCATGAAGTTTTGACCAAGTTAAGGTGGTTAGACATATGAGTTTTTTTATATTTTTAAAAGTTGTAATAAAAATTCATAATTAATTATTTACTTTGAAAAAAAATTATAAAAAATGAATCACATCAGGACATGAGTCCTCTACTTATATCTAAAATCTTATAAAAAATATATTATCATTTTATTGTGGTTAGGGTGGTCAGAATACACCTACTTATTTTTTCCCTAAAATTTAAGTACTACTGCATTGAAATTTCAAATTTTCACCAAATAGATTTTTTTTTTTTTAAATAAACTTAGTATTTAGAAACTACATTCAATTTTCTACAAATTCTATTCTTACATATTTTTGATATAATATAGACAATTTATTCAAATTTTTACGTCAAGTTGCCTAACTCTGATTTTTCTGATTTTTTTGCCACTTAAGGGCCTATTTTTTCCATGATGATCCTGCACATACCCAAATATAAAACTTGTATGTCTAACCACCTTAACTTGCTAAAATTATGAAATTCAAATTTTCTTTTTTTAATCCTATAGTATGCAAAGCATAGAATGTAATGCATGTTTTGGATTCAAAAATGTGATAGGTTTGAAAGCTATAGATGTTTTTCAATCAATCTATCAATCAGACTTTAGTCATAATTTGAATAGAAAATGAATAATAATTACTAATTATATTCAAAGTAAAGAATAATTTATATTAGTGTAAAGCTAAGAATCTCCTTTAAAAACCCTTTTCATTTTATCAATTTTGGGTAAAAAAAAAGTCGTCAGCCACATACGCATCATATTGCCACTTTTTGGCCCATCATGATCCTGCACATACCCACCCACATCATTAAACTTACTTACAAAAGGAAGGTTTCATTCCAAACCAAGAATATGCAGGATACCATCAATCCCATTCACTCTACCATCTGGGAATATTATATTGACTCTTCCACAACCAACAATGTTCAAGTGAGAGTCATCACTCAGGTACACCTTCCCACCATCATAAATTTCATACTTGGAAAGCCAATCTCGATGCGAAGTCATGTGGAAAGAAGCACCAGATTCCATCAACCACACATCTTGCAATGCATGTGTTGCCAAGGCAGTGAAAAAAGCATTTGCATCATCCTAAGAGGATTTATCAGATTTAGAATTGGAGAATATCTTCTTTTTCTCCTCCTTACATTTTTTTCAGAAATGACCAGGTTTTCCGCAATTCCAACATTTCACTTTGTTCTTACCAAGAGACTTAGATCTCTTGCGAGATTTGGATTCCAACTTTTCTTGCTTTATGTTCTTCTTTCCTTTTTATTTCATTCTTCCTTGAACCCCCAGAGCCTCCTTAGCTATTTCAGAATATTTTCTCTACATCTCTTCAGGTAGCAATGACTCAGCCACTTCATCCATCTTAAAGGTGGTAGTGGTACTTCTAATGGCCATGACAAGGTGGTCCTATGAATCTGGCATCAAACACAGAAAATTCACGCAACGATCATCCTCCATTTTAACATTAATAGAATTCAACTGGGCAACAAGCATGTTGAATGCATTTCAGGTGATCTAGGACAGATCCTCCTTCCTCCATCTGCAGTGAATACATCTTCTTTCACAGGAACAACTTATTTACTAAGAATTTAGCCTAATAAATCTTAGCAAGTTTCTTCTAAAGGAGTGCAACGGTCTTCTCTTTGTTAACATTTAGGAGTTCTAAATCAGCTAAATAGATTCTTATCAAACCCTTAGCTTTCTCATCCATCAAATCCCAATCTTCTTATTTCATGCCCGTTGGCATAGTTCCAAAAATAGCTGCCCACAAGTCACGATCTACAAGAATGTCTTCCATATTGAGCTTCCACAACTCAAAGTTGCCTCCTTTAAACTTCTCTATCTTAATTCTACTAGATTTTCTTTCCATCTCCTTCATGCAATAGGGTCAACACAAAATTTCTGCAACATGCTCCCACTCAAATAAGACCAGTACAAAAACCCCTTTAACCCACAATAGGAAACATAGGTGATTATGCTTTGATACCAGTTGAAAGGAATCTAGGTACACATAAAATCTTCCAACACTAATCTATCAAACGAGAGAATGTACAAATTTCAACAGTTTCAAACCCTTAAACAATTACAGTAAAGAAGATGCACATTACAGTGATAAAAATATCAAAGATATAATAAAACACATAACACCAAATATACATGGGGAAAACCCTTTCGGGGGTGAATCCCCACACTCCAAAACACAACCCAATTATATTATTCAGCAACAAATAACTAGTTACAATATAATTCCAAAGCTATCCTCTTGCAGGAGTCCTCACACTTCTTCGCCAACATAATGGTGTACTTCAATAAAACATCAACATAAAACTCCAAAATACAAGTGCTCAATTTATATGAGTTTACAATGCATAAAATAAACATGTCAAAATCATCTACCGAAGGTTGAACATGCAACATGGAAAGCTCCAAAAACACTACAAATGCACAACGGTAAGTTTCCAATTGTCACCACATGCCAATATGCAAAAAATTGCACTTGCTAATATAACTGCACCTCAAAATCTCACATTCCATGTAAACTCAACTAGAAAATAGAAAAAACATTTATGCACAACTCCACATGTAAAAACAACTTTCCAACATGACTCCTCATCTAAATATAAATTGGAAGTTGTAACTCACAAAGAAAGAGTGAGAAAATCGACAACTTCTAATATTTAGAAAAATCAAATCTTCAAAAAAAATCAAAGGTTGAGATACCTTATTTTTCCAACTGATGGTTTTATTACAAAATTCAACCACCAAATTCTTCTAGAGAGGTAGCAAACTTCATCCTACTATCATCAAATGTTTCCTTTGGGTAGATATATAAAGCTTGTTTAGGTTTGGCAAGCTTTATAATATTCTATTTTTGGTTGCTCTATAAATCTAATTTATGTGAAATTAATTTTGTGTAGAGCATACTTGGTATGTTCTATTTGCATAATTTCACTACTCAATGTCATACTCATTACTTGGACTTGTTACAACATGACAAAAAAATTACAACTTTCTACAATAGGGAACTCCTATAACTTACCAAAACAAATATCACTCTCAATACATTACAAACTTGGTATTTTCCTCATAACCTTCCTCTCTATTACATCATATCCTCTCTAGTTATCTCCCTAAAAAATTCCTCATATCTAAGGAACTATTTTTTGAACATGGGAACCTTTAAGATTTTTTCCCACACTTCAATCCTTCCAAAAAAAACCCTTATAGTTTACAACAACTCTCTTTTATACTTCAGGATTAGAGGAAGTTAAATCATTGTAAGATTGATAGTTATGTATAACTGAACCATAGCAAAATCCAAAATGTCCAAAAGCAAGGCAAAGTCCTACAAGTGATTAGTTCAAGCATAAAACTTCAAATATCTAGTTGGCTATTGAGAGTCTACAAATATCCACACTGAGTAGGAAACTCCACATATCTAGTATGCTAACAAGAGTATGCAATTATCCATTATAGAAAAATTCCTTAAAAAAAGAAATAATATTATATAAGTCCTTTGTTTTGGAAGTTTTGTGTCCTTCTTAATGATATTATTGTAATTTTTTGATAATTATGTTTCACTTGAAAATCCTTGCATCCATAGCTAACTGGCATGATGATTTTTCCATATTGTAGAAGTCTAGCATCCATCTATATATAATTGTTAACTTGTGTTGGTGAATGCCAAGATCAAAAAGTGTGAATTGATAGCCTTCCACAAGTAAAATGATGAACACAATAGGATATGTATCATATAAATGTTCAAAGTGTGTAAATACATTGATAAAACTTGCATATATATGCAAGGATGAGGAGATGAGAAGGTAGGAGAAAATGACTAACTACCCTTCAGAAGGTGCAACAATTGTGAGCTTAATTGACAAGTGCATGAGAAAGTTTCAAGTATGGATGCAATAGGTGTCTCAAGTGATGTGGACATATCTTAATGTTATGAGGTAAGGGGTATGTTCAGGATCGTGATGGGCCAAAAAGTGGTGATATGTAGCTGATAAGATGGCCCATGTGGCTGATAACTTTTTTTTACCCAAAATTGATGAAACAAAAAGGGTTTTTAAAGGAAATTCTCAGCTTTCCACCAATATAAATTATGCTTTACTTTGAATTTAATAAATAATTATTATTCATTTTCTATTTGAATTACGACTAAATTTCTAATTGATAGGTTGATTGAAAAACATCTATAGCTTTTAAACGGTATCATATTTTTTGAATCTGAAACATGCGTCACATTCTATGCTTCACATACTATAGGATTAAAAAAAAATGAATTTCATGAAGTTTTGACCAAGTCAAGGTGGTCAGACATACGAGTTTTTATATTTTTAAAAATTTGTAATAAAAAAATCATAATTAATTATTTACTTGGAAAAAAATTAGAAAAAATATGCATCACATCGGGACATGATTCCTCTACTTATATCTAAAATCTTATAAAAAAATATTAGATCATTTTATTGTTGGTAGGGTGGTCAGACATACACCTACTTCTTATTTTTTTTCTGAAATTCAAATTTTCACCAAATAGATATATTTTTTTATAAAATAAAACCTAGTATTTTAGAAACTACATTCAATTTTATATAGATTTTATTCTTACATATTTTTGAAATAATATAGATAACTTATTCAAATTTTTATGTCAAGTTTCCTAACTCTGATTTTTCAGAATTTTTTGCCACTTAAGGGCCTGCTTTTTCCATGATGATCCTACACATACCCTAAGGAAAAAGTATGAAAAATCCTAAGTAAAATTGAGCTAAGTGTGAATAGGTCAATTGTAGAAAGGTGATATCATAAATAGATATGATAATGAATCTATTTATACTAACACCCCCAAGTGAAAATTAAGAAGTAATGTATGTATGATGACAAGTCTTGACTACTAGGCCATGTTAGGTGCTCATGTACAAGTTGAAAACCTAGTGGGAAATGAAACTCTTCTCCATAAGAGAAATAATGCAAATATAATGACATGTACAAGTGAAGAAGATAAGTGATAGATGGAGGACTCATTATGACCCCCCAAACACTACTTATTGCACAATTTACAATGAATGTTCTCCCCATATGAGAGAAATGAGAGAAGGTCTAAATGTGACCCCCCCCAAAAAATGAGAAGTAATGAACTACATGTGAGGAATGTAGGAGATGGAAAATCCTTCCCACTATCCTCAACTTGCAACAACAAACCACCCTCACAAATACATGAGAGAAACACAAAGATAATTATGCCAAAATATCAAGATGATATTCAGAAAATGAGATCAAATGAGATAGTAGATAATGTATAGGACTTTTAAAGGCGTGAAAAATGAGACTGTTGAAAACTACCTAAATAATTATGCCTAAGGGATAAAATTAACACTAACACCCCCCTTAAGTGCAAACTTAGGGAGATTATTATGCAAAATGAAATGCAAGATGGGTCCTAGCTACAAGGCCATGTTAGGTACCCATGCACAACTGCTATGCAATGCAATCCCTCACAACTATAGAAAATGAAAAAAACCCTGTAGGAGAAAACTCCTCTCCAAAAGAGAGTAAAAAGAGCTGAAAAAGTGAAAGGAGGAGGACTTCACAAAACCCCTAAGGAAAAATCCCATCACTAATCTCAGAAAAATACAAAAAGGAGAGAGACTATGTAGCCCCCCATAGAAAAGAGTAGAAATGTCGAAGATCCCCCCATGATGAAGAAAATCCTGTGCTGATCTTGGATGTCTGAATAATATCCCATGTCTACAAAAAACATGCCTCCCTTTAGGGAGAAACAACCACTGATGCAAGAGAAAATCCAAATCTAAAAGAAGAGAAGGGAGAGGAAGAATCATGTATGAAAGATTCCTCTAAAAACTATCTCGGTGCCTCCACATAACCAAATTCCATATCATGATCAAGTGCAACCTCAACTGAAGAAGGTGGATCAAGAAGACCATGTGGAAACTCTAAGCAATAATCTCCAAAGACACATATGGTGTGACAGTAGTGTAGATATTGTCATAAAAAATAAGGGATATACCCTCAAATGCATCATCCAAATTAGAAATGTGAGATTCAAAAAATAACTCTGCAAGACCTTTCAAGTGACAATCTCACAAAGAATGATCTGAAGGATCAAAAAAATCCTATTGTGTTGAAGAACCAACCTCTGAAGCAACAGGAGATGAATCAACATAGGTCTAGAAAGAACTCCAAAGTTCAAATGACCAATCTCTCTCTAGGAATCGCTATCAACACTAGCAAGAGGCATGTGAGGCTCATAATAATCATCATCAACAGAATGAGAAAAAGGCCTAGAGATGATATTCATGATCAAATTCACCAATAGAAATGAATTTTCCAGTATTAGCCTCTCTAATGAAAACAAAATCTGTAGTGAACTCTAGAGTATTAGGTACCTCACAATGAGTAATTTGATAGATGGAAAATAGATTTTTGTGCAAATAAAGAATACACAGTACACCTCAGAAACAACCATCACCAATCTCAACATTTCCTATCCCCACAACATCCAAAAACTTACTCTTCCAAAACAATCTTAGAAGTATCAATAGGATGAAGACCCCAAAAAGGATAGGGAGTAAAACCCATGTGATGAGATGCTCCTAACACTAGTAGAATTTCTAAAATAAATGACTACGTGACTAAAACTTTTAGTCATGTGACTAACACTAGTAGAATTTGGCAAATAAATAACTAATTTGGTCATTTATAAGTGACTAATTTGGTCATCGGGTAAAATCACAACTAAATGACTAAATAAATGACTAATATTAGACAAATAAAAATGACTATTACTCATCTATTCTTTTTTCTTTCGAATTTGATCATAATCCATAGAGCTTAAGCCCCCCTCATGGGACCCCTACCTAAGCGGGCCATTTGGCCACCTAGGTTGTTTGGTGCACCAAAAATACCTATTGCATGGAAAGCATTGCCTCTCGGTGCAGTCTTAAGGCCTTCACATATTTTATACAAAAATTTAACATTTACATTCTTTAACTTTTATTATTCATTATGTTAATGAATCATTAATGTTTTTAACTGTGATTTGAAGTCAGTTTGATATTCCTGTTGTGTTAGCATATCAAATGTATCAAAGAGCGATTGTGGTCAATTTCACTAATAAAATATGATTTAAACAATCCAATTGCATTTTGAGGGCTATCTTGCAGACACTTTCATTTCAAAAGGTCAAGTACACAATTATAAATGAATAAATAAATGACTAATTTGATCATATTAAGTGACTAATTTGATCATTGGGTAAAAAAACACAACTAAAGAATTAGTCACACAAATAAAAATTAGACAATATGATATTAAAGTGGATAATTAAAAAGAATATTTCAAATTGAGAGAGTGGGTGGTATTATAATATAATATAATATATCATAATATACTATGATATTATATAATATATCATAATATACTATGATATTATATAATATATTATAATATAATATGGTAGTTATATAATATAATATAGTTATAATATGATATATTATATAATATAATATATTACAATACAATATTATATAATATTCTTTAATTGTCTTAAATTAAGACAATAAAAAAATACTTTTTATACAATAAATTTTTTATTTCCCTCTTCTTTTTTCATTTTCCCTCCCTAAATATTCGACATGCATTTTGACATGCATTTTTCCTTTTTATGAAACTTCAAACATGGGAGGGAAAAGTTACATCACAAAATATGGAATGGAAAGCACGTGGGTGTGAATTGTATCGTAATTTCTTCAACAACCTACATCATCATGGGGCTCTTAGTCAAGCTGCTTACAAGTAAAATTCAAATTCATTCTCTGTGTTTTCCAAATTAGATTCGTATGCATCTCCATTATAAATTTTTGATCGTGATATTTGTCCTAATTGAACTTGACTGTAAGTTTTAGCTAACCTTAGTCATTCTTGTTTATGATTTGGTTTACTAATTCTGGGTGTCCAAGAAACTTTAGGCTGATCTTATTAGTTTTATTTCTTGCCCTGTTTCCAAGAATTTGATGAAAGTTTTGTGAATCTGTGTTTAGTTGTGTGGTTTCTGGAGTTGTAGTCCTCACAATTTTTTAAAAGTTCTACATTGATTTAATGGATTCTAATTGAAATTTGGGATGAGGTGGTTAGACCCTTTGCCAGTAAAATCCTCATGAAGTGTACCATGAATCAGTTCTCCATTACCACCATGAAACTTATAGATGTTTAGATTCCTGACACTATCCACAAGTTGTAAGAGGGCACAAACCTTGATAGATTTTCTTTCTCTTGAAAATAATTTTGAGCTGATAAGATCTAGGCTCAAATGCTAACCTACATTTATTAGAATGCCTGAGTCCAAATCTAGGTTATAGAGGAAATTCCAGACTAGGGAGAGATGGACTAGTCAATTGAGGCCAAGTGATCTAGGTGATCCAAGTTTTGCATCCAATGTAGGAGGAATCATTACATCCCTGCAAATAGTAAACGCGTAATAGTCTTGTCTTTGTGTGCACAAAAAGAGAATTTGTAGATTCAAAAGGATGGTTTCCTGTGGGTACATTTTAGGCTTCGATACAAAATTAAAGTTGTGCAGGCTCACTTAGAATAATCATATTGCTCATTACTTGGTAATTTTGTTAACTCTCAAAGTCTACCGCTTTTTAGAATGCCTAAACAACAAGAAAATAGAGTAATAATGCTCATCAAAAGATTTACGAGGGATTTGAAATTTTTTGAGAATAATTTTAGGAGATTTTTAAAATATAAATATCACAAATGACCAGCTTCTTATCTCACTACCCAAAAAACATAGAACAGAGAGGCAAATGAGAGAAATTAATGTTTTGCAGCCAATATGGGTATTTACCTAATTGCATTCATCAAATAAGAAAACATAAGAAGAGAACTTGTCGGGCAATAGATCCTATTGAGTATGCATTTTGAAATAGCATCTACACAACTAGAGAAAAAAAAATGAAAAGAATGGATCCTCTCAAGTTTGAACAACCAAAGAAAAACATCCAAAACAAGGTAACTCTTGATAAACAATTTCCTCTATTAATTCAGATTTATTTGGTCATGTAAAATTATGACTAACAACAACCACCAAAATCTAAGTTAGGAGACCCATGGGAAGATTAGTTTCAACTTTCTTCTTTCAATACTCTATTACTCTAAACATCTATAAATTTAAAAAGATCTTGGCTTTGAAATGCTCTTCGGTTGCAGTTCTATGAGTAAAAGCTTAAATGAGATAGAATTACTGTAAGAAAATTGCTATATAGAGGCTTAGGAATGCAAAAAAAAAATGGGTCCATTAGAATGATTACCAGTAAAAAGGATCAAAGTGCAACCGTAAAATAATTACTTATAGTCGAATCACTTCCTCTTCTTGTTGGAAAAATAAGGAGTTTGAATGCCATCATAGCTTTTGCATGGCTGAATATTCTGAAAAGTTTGCTTTCAAATTTCTGGTTGTGAAAATAGGCATGTGGGGAATGAACATTGAACAATTTCTTCATCAACAATGTGGGTAACTTTATTAAGTAGATTAATCTCCTTAATTATAATTCTAGTCAATTCTTTAATTATAATCTGTCGCATTACCTTTTTAATGGAAATAATCTAAAGATTTAGTGGTTTTTTGCACTTGTATCACGCACTGTAATTATCTTGTATTTGATGCAAATGTTGTAAAATTACATTCTAGAAAGCATAATAGTTAGTAGTATAAAGGAACAAAGTTAGTATGCTTCATGTATGTGGTCTGAAGTCATCAAGCAATTTTAGGTTAATTTTTAAAATATGATGGATATCATCTTGAAGGCATTGCTTCTATGTGAAAGCACTCACTTATGAGGACTATCTTCAAATTTTAACTATACATTCCATACCAGAATAAGAAAAACTAATTCCAGAAAGCTAATTTAATCTGTTTTTTATTTAGGAAGCCACAACAAACAATATGTTTGAAGAAATCAGTAAAGTTTTGTCATAGTAGATTCAAATCCAACTTAATTTTTTTATGGGAAAAATGTATTTTATTACTCTCTTTTTTTAGCTTTTCACAGGGCTATCTCATGGTGAAACTTGAAACATTCCCAGAAACAAATTGATGAATTTTAACAAATGCATTTGCAAAAGTTTTGTGTAGATTCACCATTAAAGTTGTTATCATTTAAGTTGCTATAGGTGGTTGTGAGATCATCATAAATATTGTTAATATTGGTGATAATGTTATCATATAAATGTAAAACATAATATAATCCTTTTTTTATTACACAAATGCTTGATATTGCCATAAATGCTTTCATTAAGTTTGATTGTATTTTCATGGCATTATTAATGAGGTTGCACTTTTAAAAATAACAATTAAGATGGTATGGATTAGATAGGGTTCTAAAAATAGAATTTTAAGAAGCTCAACTTGTGAGATTGTTAGAGTAAAAATTGTTTTTGGTAGTAATCTTCTATTTTGTAGTATAAAGCTTCTTCTTGGAATTTGTGCAGTGGCTCCCAAAGATAGATTGTAAGTATTAAATCCATAGAGAAGGAAATGATAGACATGTGAATCTTGTACCTTATAGGGTCTTTTAGAAATCTTTATTGTTTCACTATTAGATTCTTTGTGGCTCTTTTTTGTTATCAGTTTACCAGGCCTAGAGGCTAATGGAATATTAGGGGGGAGTAGACTGCAATGAAATTAATATTTGGTGGTTAAATTGTGTTTTTCTTCAAAGCTGAGAAATATATTAAGGAAACATACATTATGTGACACAAATATTAATAATTTTATGAAAGGTGCAAATTTGTTGATGCTATTTGACAATCATCCCTAGGACATTTAATTTTAATTTGAGAAATCTTATCAGAATATTTAAAAGTTTTAAGGATGAGGCTACCATAGCTTTTGAAAAGGGAATTGATGGGGCTAGAAATTAAGAATAGTTGAAGCAACAAATATGTATGCAAGAGCCAAGGAATCAGGTGAAGATTATTCTTGCAAAACCGACTGGGATCAATATATGACATATAAGCATACGAAGGAAGGAAGCTATTGTAATGCGATCTCCACCCTTCCACACTTTATGGTACCCTATACAACTTTTCCTTATGTTGCTTTCTTCCACCAAACTTGGACAAGACATGGGCCAAAACATTTACATGCATCATTGCTGAAATTTTCTATTTAATTTGTTTCATACAATACTTATCAGATGGATTCCCAGGAGAAAGACTACTTTGGAATTTTATTTTTAAGTTTATACCTTTATGAATTTATTATTACTTCAACTAACTACTCCTTAATGCTAGTTCTATATTTTATACTAACGTTTCAAAAACACTCTGTTTTTACATTATAGTTGTATGGTTGAATCATAGTAAATGAATTGTGCTACAATTTTACAATTTTACATAGAAGGATAATACCCATTTGAAAAGGGGTGTCTGGAAAATAAGATGTTTCTCCCAATTTCCTACACTATTCGAGATATAATTAAATGATCAAATCTAATCAATGACATTATAATTAGAAAATGATTGTTGTAATTGGAGCAATTAGATAGGAATTAGGTGTTTATTTGATTGCGTCTAGAGGCATTGTGGAGCTTGCTTAAAGATGAAGGAAAGGTCCTTGGTTTGTTTTGATGGAAATGAATCCCATATGAAATAACAAAGTGTTGCACACATGCCAAGAAAAGTATGTAAATGAAAATCTAGTTTACTTGTGGTGGTAAAAAAGATACATTCAAAATCTAAATGGGACAGGGTCCAAAATAAAGATAAAAAACTATAAATATAAGGGTTAAGTCTACACAACACTAAACATCTAAAACAGTCCCAACAAAATGAAGATCCTGATCATTAGAATTTCCCCAAACACTCCTAAAGACAACATTTTTAACCCATTGAGAATGCCTTCCTCTTCAGAATTATGTTCCAACTGAGGACTATCTAAAAGCAACATAATGGAAAGTGAATGAAACTATGCTATAACTGAAGAAATGAATGAATTTTTCATTTGAGAAGGAATGGGTAGGATTAATTGGAAGTCAAAAATTAGATATTTTGTTAGATGAATTACTTAGTGCTTTCAAAATTTAAATACTTTTTCAAGTTAAAAATTTGGAACTTTTAAATGTACTTAAGAGAGTGCTTGAAGTCCTAAGTACCTAGTTGGCTGGGAAGCAAATTCAAAGTAGTGTGTATTTTTATATAATTAATTCAATGTTTAGGTGAAGCATCACATAATTTTAAACCTTAAAAATCAACTTTTTTATATTCTAGAACACCTCATTATGACTTCTTTGCTGCGTATGGGAAATGTCACATAGATTTTGGGTTGGTATTAGTTCTGTTATATTTTTGCATATTTTGTAAAAATGTTGTCTTATGTTGGTTGTTAAAAGCAACAACAAGAACTACACTTTTATGTGTTACTATCTCAATACAACAGTCATCTCCTGATACAACGATTTTAAGTGTAAGAAATGTGATATACAATGTATTTTGGGTTTTGTACTTCATATCATAAGTTTTATAAAAATATTAGTTGTGTCTACTTAATGACAAAGTAGAGTATTTTTGTTTGTTTATTTTCTCTTGACTCAAGATTTTTTGTTTGATATAGGGAACTGCTTTTACATAAAGTCTAGCTAAAAGCATATCTCAGTCACATAAGTCGAAGAAAAAGAAGTACAAAAACCAAAAAGAAGTTGGATAGTGTGTTTGATTGTTGTATGATTATTTATCTCGGGGTGAATGTGCATATCTCAGTTACAGAAGTCGAAGAAAAAGAAGTACAAAAACCAAAAAGAAGTTGGACAGTGTGTTTGATTGTTGTATGCTTATTTATCTCAAGGCGAATGTGCATATCTCAGTTATAGAAGTCGAAGAAAAAGTGTTAATGTTATGACAGCTTCGGGTTCATCCTTCTAGCCACGAGTGAAGACATAAATCAATATAGCCTATCGGCTATTTATTTATATGTGTCATCTAATGAGAATGGGTGCTTCTCTTGGCAACAATATAATTTCTCTTGGGCCGACCTCCCTTATAATTTGCAAGTTATATTTGTAATTATCTTTTTATTATGGGCCGACCTTCTACATGAAGAGGTGCGACCTCTCTCATAAGTGTGTATTTATACAAGGTCTCTTCCTTTCATTTTGGAAAGCAAGAAAGATCATCTCCTTCCTTCACTTATGTGCGAACTGTTCAAGAAACAAGTGCAAAATGTTCAAGAGAAAAGTGCGAGTTATTCAAGAAGCAGATTGTGAATTACTTATAGTGTAGATCTGAGTTTCATGAAGAG
Organism: Sequoia sempervirens; assembly: GCA_007258455.2. Taxonomy (NCBI): domain Eukaryota; kingdom Viridiplantae; phylum Streptophyta; class Pinopsida; order Cupressales; family Cupressaceae; genus Sequoia; species Sequoia sempervirens. Next base: position 31,897 of record VDFB02126414.1, read on the forward strand.
CAGTTTGTTATTGTTGCCATTATTGGTGCATAATTTTGGCCTTGTGATTGGCCTCATTGTAAAGTAATTGTTGCCTTTGTTTATATATAAAACAGATATATTTGTTGCTAGGTTTTTCTCCCTCAAGAGGAGGGTTTTCCTAGGGTATTTGCTGTGTTATTGTGTCTGATTTTAATTAATTTTCCGTGCATATAATCTGATCATAAAAATCAATATGATATCAGAGCGGGTTTCGGGGGAATTGATTAAATTTGCTTAAGAGTCTATCTCAGAAATTTTGGGAAATAGATCTCAGAGAAGATTTGTTGATAACACATTTGGTGCAGAATAATCAATCTTTAGGCTTGAAGTTGTACAAAAGAATTGAAGGCTACCTGGAGAAAGTCATGTCTTTATTTAATTGTTGGACTCATTCCAGTGATATCTTTATTCGTACCTGACCTAGGCATTTGCCAAATGTTGAGCATCACGCCTTCTGTATAATAGAAGTGTTGAGTAGAATTTTTTTGCTTTGGCTTCTTGTCAAACAGTCTCAACATTAGAGTCATTGTATTTGGATCAAGGACTGAAGATCAGGAAACTAAAACTCTTGATTTGTGATTCTTTATGTTAGTCATTATCACCTAGAGTTTGCGGACTTGTGGCAACAATATAGCATCGACATCTCAAGAGCTCTATTGACAACATGCATGCTCCACCTTATCTGTGTGTCCTTGTGCACTACCTTGCATCAACCTTCTGAAGTCGTGCGATCTCTTGTGTATGCTGGTCAGGATCCTTGTATCAGGTGGGACTCACTGGGTATCTACAGTTTTTGTCGGGAAGGTCTCTTTGCAAAGTTGAGTCGTTACCAGTAGCAATGCATCTTAGAGAAACCTTATCCGTGGCATGCAGTGGCTCTCACCTCAGATTTGGAGGTAGGGGAAGGAGGCGCCACTATAAAGGGCAACGTATATCAACTGGGCGCATCAACTCCATATTGCGCCTTCTGTCACCTTCAAGTCTAGATCTCAGGCCTACAAATCGTCATTATTTTTTTTGGTCATCATTTGTGTTGGTATTGCGATTTGTGTGTGACTGCTGGTAGGAATTATTGTTTTTTGTGAGCCTATCAATATGTCTTGGGCTTCATTAGAATGTAGAATTGCAACTTAGTCGAAGTTAGAGTTCAAAAATGCTTGACTAAAGCATCCTATCTAGCTTAAAGTTCGTTAAGTGACTTTTGTTTTTGACTCATGGCTGCGTAGCTTCTGGTTCTCATCTCTCACAAATTGTCATATCATTTCTTTGGCACCTTCAGAAACATGAATGTGGTTACCTGAAGTTGCATCAAAATATTGGTGGGTCTAAAACTCCGAAGGATTGAAATTAGGGCATACTCAAATTTGTGTAGTGTCTGGTATCTATCAGATGTTGGCAAGTATATATATGAGCCTACTATGAGTGCCGCCATATTGAAATCTTCTTGGCGCATGTAAAGTGAAGGAAAGAAGCTCGTTAATTGCCTCTAATAAAGATTTTAAGGTTTAATGAGCCCCTGTTGTGAGTAAAGGATGAGCTTTCCCTCACATGTACTTCATGAGGCAGAGGAGTCTCATGCCTTCTGATTGTGAAAGCATTGTACAGGAAAGACAAGTGCAGACATACACAACACTTAAGGAGATTATGATCTCAAGAGATAAGTATTTTTTGTTTGTTGAGTTATTTCATTTATTTGGATCTTGTGTGATTAGAGGTTGTAATTTCTCTTGAATTGTGTTCTCTAGCATAAAGATCCTTTGAAGAATTCAGAGGTAGATCAGAATGGAGTATTTGTCATGTCTCAATTTTTTGTATGATGTTGGTGTAAGTTCTCTTAAGAAAACATCATTCAGCTGAGGTCTCACTACTATTTTAGCTTCTCCTTTCAGACATTGGGTCTGACCTTGGGACATATATGACCCGAAAAGCATTATGATTTCAACAAGATAAGTATCTTATTATTGTTCATTCTTGTTTTGAAATCTAGGGCAAAAATTTCTGTCTGTAGAGTCGTGCAGATTTGATGTCGTTTATTTGATTGTGTATGCATAGTAAGATCATGTTTTCTCTTGAATAGTGTTTAGCAAGTGGGATAAGACCCTTTGGAGACACCATTCTTTGTGAGTTGTTTCATGCTATATTTCTGAGTGTGACTCAGAAATAAAAGGAGAACTACAATGATGATTGTGATTGGTTGACCACATCATTATCACTCTCTATATGCATGGACTGTGGTAGAGCCTTGATTTCTTGAGAGGTCTGATTCTACATTCTAGCTGCATAATGTAGCTAAGAATTTTGTGTTGAGCATATTGTCTCTTGTTGTGCTGAGAGTAGCACTTCCAAGAGCAGTAAAGACAGAAGGAAGATATATCAGAATCAGTAAAGATAAGTTTCTTTGATATATTTCTTTTATAGGTTGATTTACTTATTCATGTTTCAATATTGTTCATAAATTATTATGTGTTCATGCTATAACTTGAGATAGTAAACCTTATATGATTCTAGTCTTGATATTTCTTTGGATAGTTGTAAACTGTTAGTAATCTCTCTCTAAAATGCTTTATGAACAGCTAGAAGCAAGAAGGTGATGAGAGATTGCTTAGCGATGAAAAGCTTGAGGCATATTATGAGGAAGTCATGCCAACCAAAGAAATGATCAAGCATGAAGTCACAACTTGCAGCCATGGAACTAAGCTGGTGATTAGAGGGAGTTCACTTATAGAAGTCTTCTTTGCAATTTCTGAATCAGGGATCAAGAGGGAGTTTTGTAACTCACTGAGAAGAAGTGAAGATTACTGTATTGCAAGGCTAGGTACTAAATCCTTAGAGGATCCCTTCGGCTGCTGAGATCAGAATTGATTAAAGACTGTCATCTGGATTTGATATTGGTAGCTCCTCAAACTTATTCAGAATAGAGTGATTTGCTATGAAGTTGAGGAGGTCTACCTTGAACTCTCTACAGTACCAGAGGTGTGCACTGGAAAACATTTATCTAAGGCAAGCATTGCGGGGAATCTTGGATGATGAGGTCAGAAGGTTGATGCAAGTACTTGAAGATTCAGAGGGAGCTTGTTGAGCCTGAAGAAGATGGTAATCTTGTTGTAGCAAAGCATATCCTAAGATACTTGTGTGGCACAATTGGATATGGATTGAGATATTCTTTAGGTTGGGATCTGCGATGAATTCTTGGTGTAGCAAGGAGCAGTCTTCAGTGGCATTGAGTACAACAGAGGAAGAGTATATTGCAGCTTGCATGGCAACTCGGGAAGCAGTGTGGCTTCGTAAGCTCCTTGCAGGATTGTTTGGACAATCAATGGAGCCTACTATCATTCATTGTGATAATCAAAGTTAAGCTTTCTATCATTCTTGTGTTCCATGACAGAAACCAAGAACGTTGAGATCAAGTACCACTACATTAGAGACATGGTACTGCAAAAGGATGTACAGTTGAGGTACATCAACACTGATGAGCAGATGACACATATTCTACCAAGCCTCTTTCTAGGATAAAGTTTGTGTACTTTCAAGATAAGCTTGGTATGGTGGAGAATCTAGCCTTGATGAGAAGAGTCTCAGTATCAGTGAGCCTTGTTTAATGAGTTCTTCTCTGAGAGAGAAGTTTGAGGTGAAATCCCTTGTTAATGCATTTTCCTCTAAGACGAGGAATTTGAGGTGCAAGCCCTTGTTAATGCATTTTCCTCTGAGATGGAGGAATTTGAGATGCAAGCCCTTGTTAATGCATTTTCCTCTGAGACGGAGGAATTTGAGGTGCAAGGCCTTGTTAATGGATTTTTCTCTGAGACAGAGGAATTTGAGGTGCAAGCCCTTGTTAATGCATTTTCCTCTGAGATAGAGGAATTTGAGGTGCAAGCCCTTGTTAATGCAATTTCCTCTCAGATGGAGGAATTTGAGGTGAAATCCCTTGTTTCCACCCTCTGAGCTGAGTCATGGTGGATGTCATGTGTGAGACTCCATGACATATATGTCTCACCCTGTGAGAGAGTCATGGTGAAAGTCACGTTGAGATGACAACATCACGCAAGTGATGAACACTTGTACTTACCATAGTATGGTTGTAGCCATTATGGTTGATGTCATGTTGAGGCGATATCTAATATCACGTTGAGGTGATATTCTTATTTTCACATCTGGTTGTAGCCAATGTGATGGGCGTCATGTTGAGGTGATTTTTCTTGAGCAGCTGGAAGTTCTCTCCCTAGCTGAGAGGGAGTGTTAATGTTATGATAGCTTCGGGTTCATCCTTCCAGCCATGAGTGAAGACATAAATCAATATAGCCTATCAGCTATTTATTTATATGTGTCATTTAATGAGAATGGGCGCTTCTCTTGGCAACAATATAATTTCTCTTGGGCCGACCTCCCTTATAATTTGCAAGTTATATTTGTAATTATCTTTTTATTATGGGCTGACCTTCTACATGAAGAGGTGCGACCTCTCTCATAAGTGTGTATTTATACAAGGTCTCTTCCTTTCATTTTGGCAAGCAAACAAGATCATCTCCTTCCTTCACTTATGTGCGAACTGTTCAAGAAACAAGTGCTAAGTGTTCAAGAGAAAAGTGCGAGTTATTCAAGAAGCAGATTGTGAATTACTTATAGTGCAGATCTGAGTTTCATGAAGAGCAGTTTGTTATTGGTGCAGAATTTTGGCCTTGTGATTGGCCTCATTGTAGAGTAATTGTTGCCTTTGTTTATATATAAAAGAGATATATTTTTTGTTGGGTTTTTCTCCCTCAAGAGGAGGGTTTTCCCAGGGTATCTACTGTGTTATTGTGTCTGATTTTAATTAATTTTCTGTGCATATAATCTGATCATAAAAATCAATAAAAAGAAGTACAAAAACCAAAAAGAAGTTGGACAATGTGTTTGATTGTTGTATGCTTATTTATCTCAGGGTGAATGTGCATATCTTAGTTACATAAGTTGAAGCAAAAGAAGTACAAAAACCAAAAAGAAGTTGGACAGTGTGTTTGATTGTTGTATGCTTATTTATCTTAGGGTGAATGTGTCTCCCATACTTATTGAAAAGTGCTATATTCAAGGATTTTCTTATATTTTTAATCTAGCTTCATGTTTTGACTTGATGCTTATTTTTACATTGTATCTACAATGTTGCAACATAAAACTTCTTGATGCTTCTTGTATAGGATTTTCCCTAAGCTAATCCTCACATGTGTTATTGTGTTGTCTTTGACCTTAATAATATCAATCTTCTACATTTTTGTTACCAAACTTAGTTACAAATTACAACTTATTATAGGGTTCCCACTATTGTTATGTTCATTTTAACATACGCTTGCCATTAATCATGCAATTAATTATGAAAATTTTTGGTTATCTTTCCCTCTAATTGCTTTCTTCAATTCTGGTTGGAAGCACACTTGTCACTAGCATACAATTTTGCTACACCTTTGCTAATTGCATACAGATAGGTTCAAACAAAATGCATGTTTGAATAGCTTTCTCTATGATATTACTTCAAATTTTATGCTTCTATTGTGAATATGGTTGACTTGACATTGCATCTCATTAATGGAATGAAATAGGAAGACAATGCAAGAGAAGGTATACATCTCAAGAAAACCCATTAGGATGTTCAGGAGTGAGTCAGATGCATTAAAATCTGCACAGCTTTTTGCATCTTTTATGCCATTGTTGCAAGGAGTGAAGATCTGAGATGCTTCCTTCTTACGCTATATCAATTAGGCATGTATATTTATTGCCTTGCAAAATGGAACATATTAGTCCATATGGACGGTATGCAGGATTGGGCAGTAAGTCTCTACTAGATGGAGTTTGTTACCTTATTTTATTTTTGCAAATGCTGGTGCAAGCGTTTCAAATGTCACTCAAACTTTCTGGGTAATGTTTATGGGTTATTCTATACAATAAGTGTCATGTCTTGACACTAATTTTCTAGTAGTGAAATCAAGGGCTGATATTGTTGAAAATATGAATACACAAGTAATTTATGCACTATAATGAAGCCATTCAACATGCATACACTACCAAATACAATCATAAAAAATGTTTTTCTACAACACCGATTCAATTGAAAGGAAAAGATATCAGTTGATTCATATTACATGACCAAAAGACAAAAAAAATTAACAAATCTTCAAAATACTATAAATTGCCAAATCTTTTTTTAATTATTAGTTTACAAACTTATGCATTGCAGGGGAAAATTGGATCCCAAACAAAAGGGCCTGTCCAACATTATTTTCCAAATTAAGTGGGACAACACCAAGGGGTATGAATTGAACTACTCCTACAATTTATGTTTTTCCTAAAAGGTCTTGCATTCATGAGACACAAATTGAATAGCCAAAGCCATAAAATAGTATCATGAACACCTAGAACAAAATCTATTGCTATTGTATATATGTTTTTTTGAACATGGTTAATATCCATTGCTACAATATGAAGTCTTATTTGAGTGGCTACTCCTTTAGAATGGTATCTACAGATTCAGTGGTAGCTCATTCCAATCACTTTTAGAATGAGCTCGAGTTTTGATCCAATACCTATGGTCTGGGATTAAGTTCTTCTTGCAACCAATTCATTTATAGAGATATTCGATTTGTTTTGTAACTTGGTTAGTTCCTCTTCCGATTTATCTATGTTATATTTGTTTTTAGGGTCCAATTTCATGAGTTTTCATTCATTTTCCACTATAGGGCATGTTTGTTTTCTGAATTCAATATATGCCTCAGAATTGTATAATTTTCATTATATTTTGCATCAACTTAAGACTTTATTTTCTGTTGCTTTTATAAATTTGTAGAGCTAGGGAACTTTTCTACTACTTAAAAGGTGGAACAGTAGATTATGGAGAAGAGCACAGTGCTCAATATGCCCATGTCCAATTTGGAAAGACTTGTGAGCGAGGTACATTTAATCTGTTATGTTTATGCATTATTTTCAGAGAATTATAATTGTTAAAATGTACAAATGTATTCATTACTATGGTGTAGATTTTCACAGGCCATTATCCTAAATGGGATGAAGACCATCCAACGCACTTGTATGGTCACTCTGTTGGTGTCCAAGTAATTAGAGTCTTGCAACAAATGCTGGCTAAAAAAGTAATCAAATGTCCATGGACCAACTCTTAAATTGTGTCAGTTCAAAATTATCTGCAACCATTATCTTGAATGCGATGAAGACCATCCAACACACTTTGTTGGTCACTCTGCTGGCATCCAAGTAATTAGAGTCTTGCAACAAATGCTGGCCGAAAAAGTAATCAAATGCCCATGGACCAACTCTTAAATTGTTTGTCACTTCAAAATTATCTCCAACTATGACAGATCTTCTTAACCACTTGATCATCCTGTGGACATGTATGATTTTCATGTAAGTGCAACATGAGCAATTTTTTATATAAATTTTATTTGAGACCATTTTTTTGTTTTTTTCTTCGAACCATGTATTTCTATTTTTTGCCTCTTACTGTATTGAGAAGAAACCCAAGCTTAATTTTTATTTGACAGATCTATACATCAGCACACAACATCTTTTCTATGACCCATAAATTTGATCTTGCAACATGAATAAGACCAAAGGTATTATTTTCCTGGTTGATGATGCATTTCTCTCTTGGAGTCATTTATTTGATGACTGACATATATTTTAGACCTTTATGAATGCATATGTTGTGATTGGAAAAGATGTTGGAAAAGGCAGTTTATTGGCAGCACTAGAGGAAGTTGGCTTTCTTATTGGATTACAAACAAACATGTCTATATATGTTCCCCTATCTTCTTGTCTCATTAATTTCATTGTAGTTGAAACTTGAAGCAAAGTTCTATGTTGAATGTAATGTTTGTGTTGCTTGATTTTGGCTAGTTATTGAGTTACTTTCAAATATGTCATGTTTGCCAATATATGCAAACGAAAACCATGTTTTTGGTGTTGATACATGCATGAAAGAGGGTAATAATATAAGGGCATAACCTACCATCAGCAAGTTGGCTAATCATTGTGCAACACAGGTTTTGCAATTTTTTTTGTGCAATACAATGTTATAAGTACAAGTGTGTAAACAATAAAAGCATTGATTCTATTTAAATGACAACTATCCAGTGGTGGAGAAGAATCCATTGAGGTGTCAAGTAAATTTTTTCTAAATTGTAGAATGAAAAAGCAGAAAGATTTCATGAAAAAATAGCAGCAGACATTATGGCCACGGAGCAAGAAGAAAACAACCCGACAAGTCTGCACACAAAATTGACAATGGTATACAATTTTTTCCTTTTGTTTCTATTCACATTCACATTTCACTAAGTTTCCTTTCCTTTTACAGATAGTTATATGACTTGTCTCAGACATGAAGTTTGTATGGTTAGATTTATTCCTAGTTGTTCCATTCATGCTAATAGCTTGATTGTATGTGCCAAGTTCATTTTGTGCTTATCTTGCAACCTGGACGCTTCATGAAACTCTATCTCTCCTAGAGTAGAACAAACCCACACCAATATTTTTAAGGTAGCTACTCCAATCCAAGTTCTGAAGCTCTCATTTTGGCATAGTTGACAAATACTCACAGACATTGTGGGGTTTTGTGCTACATCCGCCAAGGATATTTGCTTGAGAGTTTCCAAATATGTTTTCAATGAACCCATTTTTGTGCAGGCATACATTTCTTGAAAGTAGTTATATATTGACTACCTTTTCTTTTACAATGTCTCATCCATTCAATATTTGGCATAATTTCACAACTTCACAATCACCAAGGTTTTGAACTTTACATTTTTACAAATCTTCATCAACAATTTGGTCTCCATTCACAACTTATAAAATTATGGGTTGCGATTAATTTTCTTTTTAGCACACTTTTACTTCTTGGACTGCATCAATATGTGGTAATCATTTGTTACCTACTAATTCCATTCATGCATCCAGTTGTTTCTAACCAAGGAAGACTAAAATATGAATTTTAGATCCAAAACCGGAGATGTTTTCAAAATGGTGAGCTATGGGTATTATGTTGCCATATTCTTAGGTTTTCCATTAGGAAACATGCATAGTTTCTACAAGCTATTGTTGTATGTGTCTGATATTGAACTAGATGCTTCAAACATTTTTTTCAATATCGATAAGATTCAGGCACTGCAGCTGCCATGATTTTTAAAAAATTCAATTTAACTCCTAGCTTTGTATTCTCAAAAGGGTTGAATATAGACAAACATTGTTGTAGTATAAATGTAGTCAGGTGGTGATATATGAACCTTATTACAACACTACTTCTTTGCAACTTGTGTCGTAGAACACTTCTCTTTTTTGGATAGATGAACAATTGAATTCTATGTTTTTGTCTTTATTTTCAATCATCTCTTCACAGCCTATTAACATTCCAATCAATTTTTGCAGTGGAATATTGATGTAGTAGCCTTCATCCAAAATTAGTTTTTTTTCTTTTCTGAACAGCCAATGATAAGGTACCATCAACAGTTTGTTTGTTCTATTCTCATATAAATTTGGTGATTTTTAGTCCTTGAAAATTTAAAAGAGTTCTTGCCACATTTCTAGTGTATTACATGCATTCACTTTAATGAACACCATGAAATTCTAGGTGTGCTACAGAGTGAAATGCAAACACTGTATGCTAGATGTCCTCTTAAAATTTCATTTGCAACTCCTTGATGAGCTTGAAGAATTCCTTGTTGAATAGCTTCAACTGAACTGATTGCGGAGTCTAATACACAAAAGAACTGACTGATTACATTGGACTTGATTGGCCCCATAGACCTTGGCTTGGTTGTCCTCTTAAATCATCTAGATCTCTAGTCAGTCCTCAATAGTCACTTATGAGGAAATCAATTGCATATAATGATCAATAAAATTAAGGAAAAAATTCTTGGGCAACTTAGTATAACATGAAAGATTTACTAATACATTTTTCATTTGCAAAGTAACAAAATGTGTAAGAATGGCATAAATTTTTAATTCTGCTTGAAGAGGGAAAATCTGCATCACACAATTATTTTAGCTTAAACCAAGCATTAGAAAATGGCAATGCATATTGTTTGTGGAACTCAAAAAATATTAAGCACTTGAATATATTTTTAGACTTGATAACTGATCATTATTGTATTTTTGTACAAAGGGATGCTTTGGAGGAAGCTAACAGACAATTTTTGCAATTTGTCATTTCAAAGTTGCCTGCATACAAGGTAATGTTCTTTTGAAAATTCTGTGGTACTGGTCAGTATTAATATACAATTGCCATATGGGTATTGGATTGTTATTCTGAAGAAATATTATCCCTTACTTGAGTAATAGACAAATCCAATATGTTTTGCTTTGGTATCTTTACATTTAACCATTTGTGTGAAGGTATAGTTTCATAGAATGTTTTAATTATGCTCTGTATTATAAGTGCATGAGGATTTAGATATTTTTCTTGATCAAATGAAAGCATTGTCAAAAGCTATCAATGATTTGTCTAATAAGAGGTATTTTCAAATAAGATCTTTTTTTGTGTGGAATTATACTTGAACATTCATGGTCTTAGGGAATGAACTTAATTGCTTCTTAAGATTTCTGTAACTTTAAGTTTGAACAGATCACAGTTTGACAAAGAAAATGAATCTGAGGTGTCGTAAAGGAGAAAGGTTGAAGAGAAGTACCTAGAAGTAGACTCACATGTTAGTTTAATATGATTTATGTTTGCCTTCATATAACTAATTCTGAGATTTCTATAAACAAAATTGAAGAACCGTGTATGCCAACGTATATGACTGATAGTACTCAACTAAACACATATTTGGACTTGAGAATGACATAAGAAGAAAGAGTTTGAAGAGTCGACTTATCACTTGACAACAACTTACTGTATTAGAAAATATTATTCGTTCTATATTAGAGTCAATTAATATAAATCTTAAAAGTTATTCTCAAGTGCTTATAAATTTTTACTTAAATTCCCTTAAAAGATAGTTTTGTTAAGTTTAATCTTCAACAATGAATAACTAATATATAGGTTAAGAGAGGGCATGGCTGGGTCTGGTCATATTCATATAAATATACTGTAATTTACATAAAATGTACAAAATTAAGTGAATTTTTTAAATGACTGGAAGATTTACATATATAAAGGGTCCATTTTTTGATGATTTGTTTGGTTGCAAGGCATGTTGAAATGTGGAAAAGTAGTGGCAGTCACTATGAAAATTAGGGCATTTGTAGGAATATTATAACGTCCTCTTGGTTAAGATCCCTTGGTTATTCCAAAATGTGCCTATGAAAATCCTCTTGTCACTATGCATTGTGTCTTTTATCGATTAAATACTTTCATTCATTCTCTTTGATGACATTCTCAACAATACATCTCAAGGAATGCTTGTTAAAATTGTCACCACACTTCGACCTTGGTAACACCTTTGCTCACTCTAACCTATAACCCTTTGCTTATCCCCTGCTATGTATTTGAGAACCATCATATACCCTATTTTGTTAGTCATGACACTCCCTAATTAGAGAATGATGATCTCTAGGATTTAAACAAGATTCTCTATACTCTTCCTAGTCTATCATTCTTTCATGAATCTTGCAATATAGTAATGGATAGTTTTTCTTTTAGCCTTTGGCTCCTAGACTAAACACTCTTCAAACATCATCTTTTCACTGTTAACATCTAAGTCATATACCTTGTTAAATATAATTTGAAGAGTACACTACTTTCATGGACTGTACTATGGAGACTTTACCCTTTTCATTATGTAGACCGCCTTTGTGAAGAATTGCCATAGGTATATGAGGTCTCCTTTTCACATGAATTCCTTATTTCAATTGTGATTTTTCTTGTAAATTCTCTTGTCCTTTGTTCTTTGACTACCCTTTATGGATAACCTCCATTGAGTTCATAATATTGTCATTTATTTTTTTTCCTTTTAAGACTATAATACTAATTGCGATTTAAGGCAGACCACTTTACTGCCCTTTCATGTCTATGATGTATCTTATGAATTGTTTAATGTGACCCTTTTAAGATCACCTTCAACATAACTTCCAACTCTTCTCTGTAGTCACCATCTTAGTTGTGTTGGTATTGTTCTTTATTTCTGCTCATCTTATTTTCATGTTTTTTCTTCTTACCAGTGTTTGGCATTGACATTTAGGGTTACTCTGTATTCTTAAAACTCTTCATGCATTAGTCTATGTTCTCCTAAAATCCTTCAAAACATGACAAAACTAGTAGCATGTCAATGAAGTCCCAAATCTTGAAGATACTACATTGACTATTATACTTCTATCCACTAAGCTCATTTACCACTGTCCCTATCATGACAAAATTTCTATAGGTTGATGCATGCTCTCTCATCCATTGTATAGCTACTCACCTTTTATACTTCTCATAATACACAAGTTTTCTATCTCACTGTCATGACATTAATCTCCATGATTGTAACCCTTCTACCATGTTTTCCAAACTGAACTGTAACAAGAGTTTCAACAAGGGTTTGATAGTTCACATGATCTACACACCAAAATAATCACTATACCAAACTCTAAAAGATTCAATGAGATCATTCATGACCTGCTCTTTGGCTTCTTGTGAGATGAATTATTGTTTTTGCAGATCAAACATTCTTCATGGGTTACTTGGCATTTGATTCTTTTCTATGGCTACAATCTCCCTTATAAGTATAGATAAGACTAAGGGCTTAATACAATAATTAATCCTTCCAAACTTAACACTATATTCTAGGTATAACCTTGCTCAAGATAGTAATAGTCTCTTTTACTTGGACAGTATAGGGTTTTGCATTAAAACAACACTATGAGAATAAAACCTTGTACATGTCTAAGACTAGAAAACCATTACCCTCTTGTCACAGTGTTTTTTCTCATTTTGACTTGATAGTGAAACACAACAAAAAATAGTGCATGTAATTTTTGTCACAACATACTCCACTATTTATGTTGAGAAAACTTGGAGGGGAAAGCCAATCGATTCACTGGAAAATAACATCCACTATGGATGGGTGAGGAGGAAAGGCCAAAAGAGAGTGGCTCTTGGGCCCAAGAGAAGGGTCAATAGTGAAAAAATCAGACCTGGTTTTATATGGGTCTATCCTAGTTGTTATGTCTAGCCATTCATTAAAAAATCTATGGAATTATTTATTCACCTTCTAGTTTAAATAACTGAATTCATGATTGATATTGGTCTTTGCATGATTTATAGGATCAACATAAACTGCTTTTGAATTACTTTTTCCTATAGACATAAATAAAATTTGTTGCTTTCCTACCATCGTATATACTTAACACTCATTTTAGGTAAAATTAAGTTTTTTTATATAATAATTTTCCAGATACGACTGGTGGTTATATATAGGTGCTCCATGAAACTCTTGAAATATTTTTTAGCTTTCTTTATTGACAATATTTTTATGCCTTCTCCAGAATGCTTCTATTTTAGCTTTAGGCCATTCACACATACAGGTTTGTGAAATCATGCTAGCTGAGCTTGCATCCTTTTTGGAGGAGGTGGTATCTGAAAAAGAAACTAGGCCAAAATGAAAGGTATGTTGCACTCATCTTTATTTATGGATTGTAGGAATTTGAAAGGATTTAGATGTCATGATCATATTCATGAGGCTGTCAGTCTTCACAGTAGATGTGATTTGTCATTTTCCATAGTGGATAAAATGTCATTTATTGTGAACTTATTTGGACTACCATTTTAAAACATCCAATATCTTGGTAGCCATGATTGATTTTAACTTTAGATATTGTAAACCATCCTTACCATCTTTATTTTCTATTGAAATCATCTAAAAGGAAGAAACGCTAGGCATTTAAATTTTATTTTACAGAGTGCCATAATGTCTCCAACATAACCTTTGTGAGTGTCCCCATGATTTCACAAAAGAAGCAAGCCATGTTGTCCCACAAAACACATGAAAATAAAAAAAATCTGGTTATAGTTTCAACTTTTAACTTGTTCTTGATGTATGTAATATTGAATTCTTTTATCATAATTTGATTTTTTTTCCTTTATTGTTTTGTGTTGTCCTGTATTGTCCTCTCTCTGCCACCCCCAAAAAGGTAGATGTTATTCCTTTCTAATTGCATTAATTGGAAAATTTGAGGTTTGAGTGAATGCATATTAGAGGTAAGATTTTCTGTCAGTAGCATTAGGTTTCTTTAGGATTTAAATATTTTGAAAAGCATAATGCCTTCTAAATTCCTAACAAATTCTAATCCTCATTGGAATTGTTCAATTCTCAGTTGTATCCAATTGAAGACTGGCTAGTGGCATCATCTTTTCCTTCCATGTTTGATCCGATTACAATTCTAATGGTTTTGGATCAGCTTCTTACCAATAGTTCCAGGTGAGTATATTTTGGATATATGCTTCTATCTATAGTATAACCTCAAATCTCATTCATTTTTTGGTAGTTGACATATTTTTTTCCCCTATCTACAATAGAGAATACAGTAACTGTTACATATTATGTAATTTCAAATATTATTTTTACCTTCATTACCATTCTTTTGGGATCTTGGTTACTATTTCTTTTTAATTTTTGGGCAATTACTGGGTTTAGTAGGAACCTTGGTCAAACTAGGACCAGTCTGGACTATGTACTGATCTTTGTATGGGTCTAGCTTGGATTTTCCTAGGGTTTTGCTCCATGCCTGTGGATTTGGTACCTAACAAGCAGTTTGACCCCCTAGTCAAACATTGACTGTTGTCCATGAGGCCACCTTGGAAGATGTTGTCTATCCTGCAAAGATTGTTGGAAATTGAGTTAGATACCGTGTTGATGGCTCCAAGATAATGAAGGTAAGATGATTGGTGATAAAGAAACCAACAAGATATGAAGATGAAGAGGTAAACGATCAAATTTTTTAAGGGGAAGTTCAATGGTAAGAGAAACAATGAAGTAACAATTAACATAGTCATAGGATGATAGTAATCAAAATGAGGGCAGCCTACAGATGATTGGAGCTTTATCACAAGCATAGATTGAAAGTTCCTTTGCAAAGATGTATCATGTACTTATGCATTACAAGGGTAAGGGACTGTAGGTTATGATATAAAAGAATAGTCATGCACAAATGACAATTAGAGGATCAACAAGCATTACAAAGGTAAGGGACTATAGGTTATGATATAAAAGAATAGTCATGTTCCTATTCTTTTGTAAGCTATTGAACAACATAAAGGCAAGGTTTCAGAGCAAATTTCAGTTAGTTCTTTTCTCTCTCAACAATGTATTGTAATCTTTTCAAGTTCTTTCATATTGGGAAAACAAATTGTAACTCCATTTTCAAGCTTACAAAGCTGAATGTAATATCTTTTTGATTAATAAAATAAGCTATTTTTACCTTCTCATTATTGTTTTATTGTGCAAATACTTTAGATAGTTGATAAGTAATGTTTTTTATTAATGGAAACTAGTAAATAAAAATGACAAAATTAATGACAAAATATATGACTAAAGTAATGACTAAATATATGACTAAATATATGACTAAATAAATGACTAAATATATGATTAAATTAATGACTAAATATATGACTAAAGTAATGACTAAATTAATGACTAAAGATATGACTAAATATATGACTAAATATATGACTAAATATATGACTAAAGTAATGACTAAAGTAATGACTAAATAAATGACTAAATATATGACTAAATAAATGACCAGTTAACAACAATCAATGACTAAATATATGACTAAATCAATGACTAAATCAATGACCAAATCAATGACCAAATCAATGACTAAATAAATGACAAATAGTTTAGTCATAAATTTGGTCGCATTATAAATGACCAGCAATAAACTACTAATGGTCATGTGACCAAAATTAGTCATTTATATGCAATTTTTAGTAGTTTATTTAGTCATATATTGTTGTTTTTGTACTAGTGTAAATCTAAAAACCATCTATCATGACTAGAATGAACTATGGAAGTTACCAATGCATGTCCTTTATCAAGTGCAAATCTTACATTCCCTGATTGTGTAGGTTTGGATGAAGGTGAAGATGATGTAGATGGAGAGGTTGTAGAAGAAGGAATCATAGATGAGGGTAGTGTAATATTGTTCTTCTGAAGAAGATGTGACAGTTCATCAATCTTCTTTGTATAATAGTGGTGTTCATCATGACCTTTCTTCTTGCAATACACACAACTAAACTTCTCCTTCTTAGGTTTAAACTCTTTTGAAGAGGTGGAGTACTCATTAGACTCTATCTTATCCTTAGGTTTCTTCTTCCCTTTGTTCTGAGATGTGTGTGCAACTAATGCATGATTCATAGAGACCCCCTCTAACTGGGAAAGTTTTCCTTACTCCCTCATCAAACAGTCATAGAAGGTCTCAAAAGAAGGAATTGTGAATGCATTTACCAAAGCATCCATGGTGGAGTAGAAGGTAGAGGAAAAAACTACAAATGGACCTCTTAGCTTAGAAAAAATAAAAAAATGGACTCCTTATCAATTTTATCCTTGCCGCATCCTACCAATTGTGACCCTAGGTTTGAACTTAACTAGGAAATCATCAATGGAAGGAAATGCATCAGGGGAAAGAGAAGTTAATTTTTCCTCTAGTTGCAAAGAATGGAATTTAGTAATCTGACCAAATAGGTTTTTGAACTCATTCCATACCTCCTTGGGTGTATTAAACTCCTCAATGTGGAAAAAAAGATTATCAGAAACATGCAAAGCTATCACACCCATAGATTTATCACACTTGTTTATGTGAGAAAATGTTTCATACTCCTTGGTAAAAGTGGGTTGTGTATCATTTAGTGTGGACCACAAACCCTTAGATTGGAGAAACCTACACATTTTAATCTTCCAGGTATGATAGTTATGGGGGTTAAAAGTTTAATTGAATCAGGAGTAGCTATGACGCAATTTGCAACAAAAGCAAGCAAGAATACACCAAAATGATACAACTAAAACCTCCAAAAATATCAACCAATGCAGCCTCTTGAAATTAAATTTCACCTTTCCAAAATACTTTAAGAAGCAATAATGCAAAAAAGTAACTGAATTTGAAAAAATGAGCAAAAAATTGTATACCTTACTAGGCGTTTTGTGGTAGGTTCTTGTGCCAAATCACCAAGCCAAATCTCTAAATCAACTCGCCAAGCACATAGGCCACTACACAGAGCACTCAAGCACTTTGCATGTCTAGTACGAGTGTTGGAGCATATAAAGGCCAAAAAGTCACCTTCGCAACAAATGTGGGATAAATGTTCGCAACAAGGTTAAAAAAAATAGTGATTTTTTTCACGCCCAACAAGAATGGTGAAAAAAATGGAAGCCATACGCCACACAAAAATTTCTTTCCTCTTCTATGCTTGATGCCTCTATCCAATATCCCTCAACTCCTTATAAGAAAATCACACCTCCTTTGAAGGAAAACAGGCCTCCCAATAGACAAATCGTGGCCCTTTAGGGTGACAATCAGGGATACAGGGTGAATTGCAGTTTGTAGCTAATAGATCACGCCTTCACAAATTCCACAATGCTCCCACAAATCATGCCTCCATCGCCAATGCTAGTAACAATTATAAATTGCACACAGTATTTGTACCTAATTGCAACCACCAACTTGAGAATAGTGGCCTGCTGTCATAACCCAGTTTTATTGCATATTTATTATAATATGGTAAATTGAATTATTGAAGAAATTCAATATATATTAAATGGAAATTTTGGGATTTTTGAAAAAATAGATTAAAAGAAGTTGACTAATGTTGACTATGCAAACTTTTGAAATTATCTTATATGTTATCAAGAATTGAACGTTATTGATAAATTTGCAAGTGCAAGTGTATGTAGTTGTAGGGTGACAGGTTGAAGGATGAGAACATGGTTGAAGTAGGACTGTTTAGCTTGATCGAACGGTTAACCAATTGGAATCTGGGTGCACACACCACAAATGGCATGATGACCTAAATTTAAACTATTTTGCATATATAGAAGAACATAATTTTATGACTTGAATTGTTTCAATGATTGAAAATGAATGAATTGTAGATTAAATTGTCTACCTAAACTCTATTTTTTGAAGAAAATGAAAGTACATATTTTAAAGAATGATTAAAAGGATAAGAGTTTTGATATGAGAAATTAAGTAAAAAGAAATTCCTTTTAGTTCACATATATTTGGATGATTGAGATGAAATTAAAGCTCTTTTTTTTAATTAAATGATAGCATATCGAACTTATAAGCTCCATCAAACAAACAATCTACACATGAATATATATATATATATATATGTGTGTGTGTGTGTGTGTGTGTGTGTAAATAAATGTGAATACACACACACACACATATATATATAATGAAGAACAAGCATAGTAAATATGAATGAAGTCATATAAATACACATACATATATACATAGATACATACATATGTGACGGGTTATCCCACAATACTGGTTTACAATTTTTGGCCAAACTCGATACTGAATTGATTTTTTCTAACTAAATCTCCACTTTCGAGAACCTATAGCGGCTAAACCATGAGGAATTTGAAGATGATGCAAACTAGTGATTTGTGTCATTTTTCTTGTAGATTCTAAATATGTTTTTTTTTCAAAAAATTTGGAATCAGATTGCACTTCTTTTTCCATCTCCTTCGAAAACTAGGTTTTTTTAGTAAACACCATTTTAAAGGAGTGATGCTCACTGTTTACAATATAAATTTTATTCCATGAAGGATAAAATTCTAATTTTTTTGAATTTAGATTTGTAACTAAGATATCTAGCAGTTTCATTTGGTTTCATAGTGTTTTATTGAATATTTTTTCCTTAATCGAGTTTTGAAGTCAAATGAATTACAATTCATACATAGGCGAACCATATACAACATAACTTTTTTTGTATGTATCAAAATTCAAATTTTTTTTGTTGGATCAAGGAATTCAATATCTAGTGCACTAATATTTTTCAAACTTTTTTTTTGATAATCTGCTATTTTTCCACATGTGCAGAATAGAGAGTTTGATTTTTGGTGAAAAACCTACATTAACAAGAAATTAAAAATAAATATAATAATCAACTTAAATTTATTTAAAATTATACTTTTTGGGAAGCTTATAATAAGGACTACATACTCACAAAAAAATAAATTTTAAATAAATTCACTTGATCCCCCAAAAGATAAATCAAAAGTGGTTTTTTATTAGCATTTTGATGGGTGTAAAGGAGACTCTTTTATAGGTATGGTTCAAAACTAGCGGTGTTCTATCCAAGGGGGTTTGATCTAAGGTGTTTTGATCAAACCCTTTGCAATTGGAATCCTTTAAATGGAACTTTTCAAGGCTTAAATCATTATATTTTATAAAAATATGTGATTTCATCAAAAAATAGGATCTTCGAGAAAGTGTAAACTAGTATTGTGGGATCACC
>VDFB02126415.1:0-17190 GCA_007258455.2 Sequoia sempervirens
TGCACACTTTGGACCAAGATTTGGGAGATGTATGGAGATTGTTGTGTGCCATCATTCCCAAATTATCCTACTATGGATTGCCTCATACTCATTGATTATGTAGATAATATCCTTTGATGATGATACTTTAGAGGAGCTTGAGCATTTTGAAGGTCTTGAATGTTTTGATGATACAAAGACTTCTCATATTGCTCCTACTCCTATTGAGATCATATCTCCATCATCTATTGCTACTTCAGAGTCTAGTGTTGCTTCTTTAAGAGCCTCACTTGTGTTATTGCATTAAATCTTTCTTGTTAAGGTGCACACAAAAATAAATGCAAAATGGCATGAGTATTCTAATTTCACCATTATAAATAATATTCTTTAAAAAATGTATTTCAACCTTTATTTTCTTCTATAACTTAAAAAATATGTTTTCCTTATAATCTAAATTTAGAATATACTTTTTAAAACCATTTTGATTTTGTAAACCCTCTCCTTTGCTTAAAAAATGAAAGTTCTTTATTTCTTGACCTCATCTTTTCTCATTTTATTTTAAATGGCATTAAGCATTGCTTATATGTAAAACATGCCATTATTTTTATTTTCAATTACGTCTTTTCACTTTATATGAATAATTGATATTTGTCTATTAGTTAAAAACATGTTAATTAAATAGTATTAATTTAAGTTCAAGATTTATTTTAGAGAACTAATTTGATTGATTTTTTTTGTTTTAAAAAAAAATTGTGTAGTGATGAAGGAATGTTGAAGAAATTGTGAATTACATACTAAAGCATCCTAGAAAGATTTCATTGGTGGTAGCCAAAAATCCTGTGGGTCTTGATGAAACACAAGACTTTGAAAGAAGTGTCTTGAAAACTTTTGAAAAGGTAAAAATTGTGGGGATTGTTGGTATGGGTGGATGTGGAAAAACCACATTGGCAAAAGAATATTACAACAAGAAAATATTCTCTATCTAAGATGCAGTTTTGTTTACAATGTGCGAGACACATTAGCTAAAAAATTGCATGAAAAGAAAAAAAATGTTCCAAGATTTTGGTGGCTCAAAAGACATCATTTGATAATGTAGAAGAAGGAAAAATGATTCTAGCAAAACATTTGAAAAAACATGTTCAGGTATTTGTTATCTTGGATGATGTAGATCATCTAGATCAATTAGATTCTCCATTGCCAATACAAGACAATATTAGAAAGGGTAGTTTGATTGTGGTTACAAGTCTAGATGTTGGCATTCTAACATCTTGGGGAATCTCTTCTATTTCAATTTAGAAAATGAAAAAATTAAAACTCGAACATGCCATCGAACTCTTTTGCTAGCATGCTTTCCTACAACCCTCTCCATCGAAAAAATTTGAATATCTTATTAATAAATTTTTTTAGAACTCTGCAAGGGTTTACCCTTATCCCTTAAGGTCTCCAGATTATTGCCTGAAGGCATTAAAAACATACTCAAAGTGAGCTTTGATACATGTTATGTGACTTAATATTTTTCTTTAGCATTGCTTGTATGTAAAATGTGTCATTATTTTTATTTTTAATTACGTCTTTTCAATTTATATTAACAATTGTTATTTATCTATTAGTCAAAAATATGTTGATTAAATGGTATTAATTTAAGTTTAAGATTTATTTTAGAAAAAACTAATTTGGGTGATTTTAATTTTTTTTTTTGAATTGTATAGTGACGAAGGAATGTTGAAGAATATTGTAAATTACATACTAAAGCACCGAAGAAAGATTTCATTGGTGGTAGCCAAACATCCTGTGGGTCTTGATGAAATGGTACAAGACTTTGAAAGAAGTGTCTTGGAAACTTTTGAAAAGGTCAAAATTGTGGGGATCATTGGTATGGGTGGATGTGGAAAAACCACATTGGCAAAAGAATATTACAACAAGAAAATATTCTCTATCTATAGATGCAGTTTTGTTTACAATGTGTGAGACACATTAGCTAAAAGCTTGCATGAAAAGCAGAAAAAAATGTTCCAAGATCTTGGTGGCTCGAAAGATGTGTCATTTGATAATGTAGAAGAAGGAAAAATGATTCTAGCAGAACACTTGAAATATGTTCAGGTATTTATTGTCTTGGATGATGTAGATCATCTAGATCAATTAGATTCTCTTTTGCCAATAAAAGACAATATTAGAGAGGGTAGTGTGATTGTGGTTACAAGTCAAGATGTGGGCATTCTAACATCTTGGGGAATCTCTTCTAATTCAATTTACAAAATGAAAAAACTAAAGCTCAAACATGCCATGGAACTCTTTTGCTGGCATGCTTTCCTACAACCCTCTCCAATGAAAAAAATTGATTATCTTATTAAAAAGTTTCTAGAAGCCTGCAATGGTTTACCCTTATCCCTTAAGGTATTAGGAGGACTTGTGCATGGAAAGTCGAAGGAATATTGGGAAGCTCAATTAAATAAGGTCTCCAGATTATTGCCCGAGGACATTAAAAACATACTCAAAGTGAGCTTTGATGCACTAGATGAGGAAGACAGAGAAATATTTTTAGATATATCTTGTTTCTTTATAGGAACAGAAACACATTCGGCCATCACAGTGTGGGATGGGTCCGGATGGAGTGGGCTGTGTAGTTTGGTAACACTGGTGAATAAGTGTTTAGTTGAGATAGATGGGAGAAACTGCATAAGAATGCACGATCAGCTTAGGGACTTGGGAAAGGAAATTACAAAGACATGGTCACCGTATCGCCTTTGGTCATCCCAGCAAATTACCCACATTGAGAAACAGGGCCAGGTGAGTACTGAGTTTAGTATCATGTTTTATATGGTATCCAATATTTTAATAACGAAATGTTCTTCGTACGTAAATCATTTTTTATAAGCTCACTGCTTTTTATAATTTTCCATTTAGGAAAGCGTGCTGATTCGGGGAATTAAAGCAGAAACAGATGAGTTTTATGAAGAGTGTATGGAGCTTGTGAGAGGATCAGATAGAAGGTCTAAGCGCAAGCTGGGATTAGAAATCCTCGATGTTAAAAACAATTATTTTACAGAAGAATTAGCAACACTAGCTGCAGGTCTTATCTGGCTGCGATGGGTCAACTTTCCGCATACAGCTCTTCAGTCATGGACTTCGTTGAAGAAGTTGAGGATTTTAGAGCTTCGCGAGGCTTCCAAATTGGAACAACTCTGGAGCGAGACTGCCGATGTAAGTATCTTTCTTTTCCTAACTGTTATCTGTGCAGTCAGTCATTAAATCTCTTACACTTGTTGAACGGTCTTGCCTAATTAAAAAAGAATGTGGCTGCAGCCTCCTGTTCAGTTGAGAGAGCTGAAAATTATTCATGCTGGAAGTTTCCAGAGATTTCCGAGGTCAATAGGATTTCTAAAGCATTTGAAAAGGATATCCTTTGACTCCAATGGAGCTCCTATCGAAGCTCTACCAGAAGAGTTTTGTCGTCTGCAATCGCTGGAACACCTTGAGTTAAGTGGATGCCACAAGTTAAAATCGTTGCCTGCCAAGTTCGGCGATTTGACAAATTTGCGGCATCTATATTTGACAGAATGCAGCGGGATCGAAGATCTACCGGAAGAGTTTTGCAGTCTCCAATCGCTGCAGCACCTTGAGTTAAATGGATGTTGTAAGCTAAAATCCCTGCCTAGGAAGTTCGGCAATTTGACAAATCTGCAGGGCCTATATTTCAGAGAATGCTCCGAGCTCACCTTCCTGTCAGAAACACTTGCGCAGTTTACGAGCCTTCAATATCTCCAGATTAACCGCTGCGCCCTCACAGAATTGGTTATCCAGGCGGGGTGTTTTCCTTCTTCATTGTGTAGCCTCAGATATATAGTACTATGGTGTTGTCCTGTGTCCAGGATATCAATCTCTCAACAATGTTGCCCCAGCCTGGAAAGTCTAGCAGTTGGCTTCAATCACCGCTTAGTAGAGATCGATAGCTTGCCAATATCACTCGAGTACTTTTGTTTGAGCAGTTGTTCAAATCTGAAAATCATAAGCAGTAATTGTGATCTGGTAGAGCTAAAGCGACTGGTTGTATGGGAGTGTGGGGAGCTTAAGAAAATAGAAGGGTTAGAAAATTGCAGGTCGTTGGATATGTTGATAACAAATACTCGGATGCGGATGAAGTTGCCAGTTATACAAAGTCCGAAGCATATGGAGAGTTTGAGATACTCGCACACAGAACCTTATCACATATCAGGATTTGAACCTCGCCATCAGAATGTAATAAAAGTTTTTAGATAGTAAAACTTTTTATAATGTAATAAGTGTTTACTGGTTGATTATATTGTATACTTATTGCAGAAACAGCCATCCGAATGTATAATGTGGGCAGCGCCTGGCGTGGAGGCGATCGTGAAGTCTTGTACCTTTCCTGGTCTCACTTTGGTTGACTCGCGCGGACTGGAGAAGACTTTTACCTTTTCGGAGAGGCGTTCCTCCAACGAGTCAGCGATCCTGTGCTTTGGTATAAATTCCGCTTCCGATAACATTCATCCAACTTTGGGGACGGATTGTGCACTCTGCCCTCGTACGAAGGTGAAAGAAGGAAAATGGCTATGCATAGGCGTTTTCACCCAATCTTCCTCTGTGGGAAGGGAAGTTGAGTTCGAACTGTGGACATCTTCCTCCTCTCTTCACAATGGAATGCCAGATGCTGATCGTGGAGACGAGGCAATGTTAGCGCTGGGCGAGGAAAGGAGAGTTGTGGATGCTTTTTATGAATTATTGCAACATTTGGGTAACACAGTTGACGTGCACGAGAATATCCATTGAGTATCGATTTGGGGAATTTTTTTAATAAAGAAAAACATTTAGGTGATATCTTTTTGGAATTATAATATCTGAATGGTAATATTTATTAAGTCTTTTTCCTACACATAAAAGTGGGTTATTTTACTCAAAGGATTCAATATAAAGAGAAACAATTTGAAAGAAAAGCTGAATTTTATTTTTTTGTCCATAAGGCCACATATAAATATATGTTAAATATAAATGCTTTTTCATATAACCTAAATATAAGATGGATGCCATGTATTTGGATATTGTTCTGTAAAGACATTTTTTATTATTTATTAATTATTACTTATGAAACACATCTACAAGAGAGAAAATCACACTTTATAATCCAATATTTAAAGATAACTCTTCTAAACCAAAATATAGAAATTAAGAAAGACTACAAAGAATCATAGCAAATCACACTTCATGATCCAATATTTAAAGATGACTCTTTTGCATAACCTTCATTTGATGGATACCACTATGTAAAGACATTTGATTTGGTATGTAAAGGTGTGTGCACTAGGATTGGCCTATAGGAGCCAAGCATGATAGCTCACAAATTTGAAGCACCAAAAAATTGATTCATGAGGCTTGAGAGAAGAAAAAATGGCATTGACCATGGGAGGATACTGTTAGAACACAGATACAATGAGAGGGGGGGATGAATCAGTATATCCCTCAAATAATTTAACAACCAAAACTTATTACTGTCTTAACCAGATAGAACATTCAAAGAACAAGTACTCAACCACAACACCAAATTTACGTGGAAACCCAACAAGGGAAAAACCATGGTGAGAAAGTTGCTTGGAGCTACTATCCAAATCCAATCGCACAAAATGAAACAATATTTATAATGCAATTTTATGATTTCAACCAAAGGAAGTTTACAACTCCCTGCCAATTACAACACTTACTGGAAGACGTTACAACCTCAACAAACAACACTTAATGACTTAGATGATCAACTTCCACTGCAATTCTTTTGTTGCCTCCGACTCACTGCCTTCAACACTCCACTCACACATTTCTTCCTTCAACATTCACTTGAATACACTTTTTCTTTCAACTCATTTCCTTCAACACCCACCTTACACTCTTCTACCTTTGGCTCACTGCCTTCAACATTCACTCATACACTTCTATTTTTGATTCACTGCCTTCAACACTCACTTACACACTTCTTCACACATTCGAACTCATTCTTTTGCCTTCAACACACTGCTTTTGGCATATACATTGAACACTCAATTCATAACTCAATTACATTGATCACACACCTTCCGCAAGCTTCAAAAAATTTATGCTTGTTGGCCAAAATGAAATGTGCAACGACCATAATGAGGGCTCCAAAACATTTACAGGAAAGGAAAATTGAGTGCGGTCCAATCTAGGAGAAAAGTAGGACCTATATTACATCTGCACTTAATCCCATGCTAGCGCACACCACAAACACTTGGTGCAAACAACTCAAAATACTAAGTTGGCCTAGCAAAAACTTAACCCTCCAAATATTAATTCCAGACTGCAAGTGATACTAAAGAGACCAGATAACACCATGTAGATCACAATACAAGCATTAAATGATATTCAACAGTATTTCCATGCCCTCTTTTTACAACTTCGCACAACATTAAGCTAGCACAAGCAAATAGACACATAACCAATATCTCTTGCATACCCAGACAACACAACCTTGAGATAGAACATTGAAAACTCGACTAATAGTACACCTCAATATCTTAAACTTGAAATGAGGAAATATATAAACACATTGAGCTCAACCTCCAATCCGCAGGACCACAACATCAAATATGAAGTGTGGATGCTAAAATCTGCAAAATGTTAGTTTAAAATAAAGCAACATTTCAACATCCCTATGGAATAATAAACCATGTTAATCATGCCATAAATGAAACAAGGGAAACTAAATAAAAGCATACAAAAACATGACATTAAACCTATCCCATAGTGGATTGGTGTCACATGTGCTAGTGACCCTTTCCCAATCCTTGATCAAAGCTTAAGATAAAAATGCTATGAAGATGGTGGAGTGATGAGCAAGATGAGCTCTCAAATTAAGAGAGTAACCTTGCATAAAAGTTGTGGAGGATTTGCTTGAGGATGAAGCCTTTATTTAAAGATTTTCAAAAATGCTAAGTGTTGAAGAGAGACCAATGTGGGACTAAGATCAAGCCAATAAGATAAGGCCACTTGTCAAGTGATGGGTGGTCAATGGATGTGCAAGATTTGGGAAGAGTGCCCATGAGAGGGAAAATTTGAATTCAAATTTGCAATGAATGTTGAGTTTGACCTTTGGAAGGGGACATGTAAGAGACATGTAAGGCATCATAAATGCTCTATTTGGTGTACATGTCCACTTGGGGGGAAATTCAAACTTGGAGAATATTCTTCCTTTATGCCAAGTTGAAAATAAAGATTTTGATAAATCAATTAAATGCAATTTCATGTGCAAGTGGCCAAATCTAGAGAATGCAAGTGGGTGAGTATTTAATCAGGGTTAGATTAAATAGATGATGATTATGTTGACTTAATGCTAATTAGATGATTTTGACTTTTAAGACTTAAATATTTGTTTTATTTAAATCAGAAAAGGATGGAAGATGCATGTTTGAGATTTTAATTAAATAAAGCTTGATTTATTTAATTAAACTATGATTGAGCTTTTGATGATAAGAACCTGACTTACTAGGTGAATGGATGTGATGCATTTGATTTATTTATTGAGTGGATGAATATGCATAATGCTAATTTGACGTGTCTACATTTGCCCCTCTTTGAAGCAATATGTACTTGCTACGTTGGTTAAAAGAATAAACTTGTTCTGATCAAAAGTCAAATTTTTTTTAATTTTTTCGGATGCCCCAACGGAAAGAAATACACTAGTACATTGCCCCCTCGAGAGATCAAGTGAAAAGATTCGATTTGAAGGTCGATCACGCGATAAAGAGGTTCAAAATAGATGGTTATGATGGTGATGCAAATGAGATGATTTTAAGATGCTTAGAATAACAAATCCTATATTATCCTAAACAGCTTAAAATAATGATATGATGAGATGGATGAGTTAGTGAGGTGATATGTTATGATTACATGCAAATGTATATGATTTATCACGGATGCTTAGACTAACAGATCTATATTATGATGATGATTATGCAATGCATGTGAAATGATTGATGTTTCCTATGATGTATGATATGGATGATATGTGGTATGCTGATAGTTTTTTGGATGTAAGATGGATGCATGATGGATGTATTGGTGATGATGATGTTAGCGCGGAAATGAGATGATGACAAGAGGATCCAACAAGTCCATGATTGGTCAAGACTTTAATAGAGATGATGATGATAGATGATGATAATGATAAATGATGATGATGATAAATGATGATGATTTGCTTATCAAGGATTGGGATTTTCAAAGTCGCACTTTATGTTTGATAACATGCAGCTTACGATGCATCAGAAGGTGAAGGACGGATGGCGTTGTGCTTAATTAATGACTTTGGCTTCGAAAAGCGGATAGGAGTATTCTTGTTCACTTGACATCACGAGAACCTTTACCTAACAAAGCAAGTATTAAGCCAAGTTATTTTACAAGAATATCAACAAGCATAGCAAACAAGAATAATGATCGTTGCCCCATTCCTATCTCTCTAAATCCTTCTAACAGGATGTAATGAAATCGAGGTCCGCATGGAATGAAAGTAGCAATAAGATAAATCAAAGAAAGAAAGACCAAATTACACAAACCAAGCCAATGTTCTTGAGACCTTCAGCCAAAGGGATTTGTTTTGATAGGATAAGAATCCAAGGTGATATCCAAAATGATGCCCATTGTCAGAATGATATATCCTAGGACATGCATTGTATAGGATGATGATGGTTTTGATAAGTTGATTGATAATTTTATTGATATAAGGTTGAACATGTTTTTCATTGATCAAAGAGTTTGATTTTGTGTTCAATGGTTAAGTTGTTTTGATTTTTGATTTTCACGATTGAAGCTTGATTTGTTACGCACTTGCTATGATGTTTTGTTCGTTATGAGATGGAGATAGCGATCGGATTTATTTATAGATGATTGATTATTATTCCGGGTGTAGTGAAATGGGATGGATGGATTTTTCCATTGGATGTTTTTTGATGTTTTTAGAAATATTTTGAGGCTGTTTTTACATTTTGGATTTTCGCGATGTTTTTTTTGATTTTTTTGATTTTCTTATGTTTTTGGATTTTGATGTTTTTTGAATGTTTTTGGATTTTGATGTTTTTCGAATGTTTTTGGATTTTGATGTCTTTTGAATGTTTTTGGATTTTGATGTGATTTTGGATGTTTTTGGATTTTTGCATGATTTGGATGTTTTTGGATTTTTTTTGCACGATTTTGATGATTTGGATATGGATGTGTAATGATATCAGTGCTTTGTTTGGGATTTTGCTGAAAACCAAGCTAAGGTTGATTGATCGGGTCGATGGATTGATGATGATAACATTGTTGAGGATACACAACAATGCAATGATTTGATTGATTGGGATTGATGATAATAACATTGTTGAGGATGCACAACAATGCAAGGATAGTGTTAAGCAACACAAGCACTAAGCTGATGATGAATTGATTGGATTTGATTGATCATGATTGATGAAGCTTGGTTTGGAACAAAAGATGTTTTAGATGATGTGATGTTGATGTTGAATGATGTGTTAGATGCAACTGATATTGATTGTTTGGATTGATGTTCGATTGAAGATGAAATTTGATAAGGACATGTTTTCATCAAAATATGCCATGGGCTAATGATTTGGATTTTTTCTCAATAGTGGTTTCGACCAATTTTGTTTCATGTTTGCCAATGTTCGGATCACCACATGAGTTGGAAGATATCGATCAAGTTTTATTCCTGAAGCAAGATGTAAATACCTGCCCCCAATGTCTAGCAATGCATGGAATTTCATGGATGGATGCTTAGATAAGTGTATGGATGGAGGGACATGGATTATCTTGCGATAAGATAAGGTGTTCAAATAACGAATGCACATTTGGATAATGCTTCATGGCTCAGATAACATAGGATAGGATAGGATCAATGAAAATGACCCATGTCAAGATGTTTACTGTAAGCAAGCATAAAGTGTGCACCAAAATTGTATCAAAATCAAGATAACTAAGATGATGGATGCAGATATATGTGGATAAATGGTTTATGGATGGATGGATTTATTATGGATAAGATGGATGGAATGCTCGATTTATTACGGATGGGATGAGATGCTTTCATCTGAAGTGGTGCACATAGATGCTCGATTCCACACATGATGCCTGTTTGCCAGGTTTTCGTCATGGTCTTGCCCAAAGTGCCGCCCATGTGGTTTTCACTAGAGGACGATTTTTATCTTTACTATTTTCAATCCTTTTTCTAATTTTTTTTGGATTTTCATATTTTTTGATTTTTTTGTATTTTTTTTCTAAAGATTCATGTTGAACCACCTGGTGAATTGGTGGCCAGTAGATGCCTCACATCCATAATGTGCCATTGATATCCTGAAGGAAGGGCTGCTTTGCTAAGATCGTGCGCCAGATGCAACTTTGGGATTCTTGATGCGCTTTGTCGATGCGAGGGTTAACTACATCTTTGTATACATCGCAATAAAGTGCCTTCTAAATCCTTATGATGAAGGTTGTTTTAACCCGCAGTCAATGCCAGAATTGGATATTATTATTATTGGAGGTGTGCATGGAATTAGCAGGGATAGAGATGGATTGGTTGATAGTTTTAGATTAGCTGACTCTCAAACTTGGGAAGAGATGAGCAATGATGGGTGGATCACGAGGAAGTGTCTGCGTGGAATTAGAATGGCCTTGATACGCACTTTATCGTTAGCGAGAAAGCTGCTTTTTCTTTGCGGACATCCTTGATAGATACTTTTCCCTTTTGAGTTTTGCCCATAGTTCTTTTGTTGATGGGTTTGATAGGGATGATCTTTCTTGTATTCTTTGAAGTATCCATTTGTATTTTATTTGTCCATTATGCTTCTCGGTTTTCTTGGTTGATAAGTTCTTAAATTGCTTTGATTCAAATATTTCTTTTGACATTAAGTTTAATTGTTGTGGATGAGGTAATGGGTGGATGAAGATTCATGGTGTGACTAGTTGTAGTATTGACACTAGTTTCATCATAAGGACTCTTCGTGCTTTCTATGTTGACGTTTTCTTGAGATGAAGTTGCCCCCAGTATGGTGATAGTATCACCTTCATTCCTTGATTCTGCTTGTTTTGAGATATCTTTTTTAGTAAACATGCTCTGACAAATGACCACTGTAGTTGACGTTCTTTCAATTTGTTGCTCTGCTAACTCTGGATGTTCTATTTGACTTGTTTTGTTGAGCGGATAATGATGGATATCTTTATTCATGATGTCCTCAATCTGAGTTTGGGACATATTTGATCCTGATGTTGACCACTCTGTTTGATTATAGGAATTAGTAATCTACTCTTTTTATGTAGCAAGATCTTGTTCTAGATGAAGATCATCTACATGTCCATCCATAGAAAGCATCTCATAGGTAGATGGAGGAGTATGTGCTACATGGATATTATCGTCTTGCAGAGATAAGAGAGTATCCATTAGATTATTGCAGTATCTTGAAGATACAAATTTTTGATCTTGAATGATTTTAGAGTTGCTTTCAACATGCTTTGGATCAAGTTCTTGACATGGTTCAGTTTCAAAGGATGGACTGCTTACAAATGGCTCTTGGATACCTTCATTATGCATGGGAAGTGGCTTAATATCTTCATGATCTTTGAGTGGACTTGGATCAGGTGTCGAGTTGAAGATTCCTTCAATATCAACAATCATGAGGTCGAAGGATGTCAATATGTCTTGGAAAGGGCCATTGCTATACTTTGGTGAAAGACATTGATCATACTTTAGAATAAATTCTTGAGATATGCTCTCTACCTCATTAGGTGATGTAGATACATTTTCAACATGATCATTGGTTGATGCCTCGTTGGATGAAGTGAAAATATCTTTATTGATGGATAGATTTTGAACATTGTTTTCAACAATTGCGATAGAGAGATTTCTAATGTCTTCAACCATAGGGTCAAATGATGTTGACATTTCTTGAATTGGATCATTGTTGGGTATAGTCGATGTATTTTGATCATGATTGAGAGGTGACTCTTGACATATATTCATTTGATCATTGGATGGAGTAGACACAACTTCAAGGTGTTCAATGATGGAGTGATCTTGATCTTTGTTCTCAACAGTTGTTGTTTGTTGTGTTTGTGCTCGTGTTGGTTGGGTAGCTTGAGAGGCTTGGGCAGCTTGAGAGGATTGTTGCATTTGTCGAGCTCGTCGTGCTTGTTGCTTGGCTAGATATTGTTGGATGGCCTTTTGGTAGGCCTGGTGAGCTTTTAGCGCAATGTCATATTGTCTTGCCGCATTTGGTTTTGGTGGTAGTGGTGGCGGATTTGGAATCGTGTTGGATGCAATGATGGGTGTGATGGGGGTGGATGAGATTGGTGGAAATGATGTCTCCACTATGCTACTCACATCAAAATTCGAAGGCAACTTGGCCCCTTGTTTTGCTAATTCAAGCATATATAACGAAGGGTTGAGTCTCATCATGATGTTGATGATTCGATGATTATGCGGATTTTGGAGCATTTCTATCATTTCCTCATGAGACATTCCAAAAGTAGGATCCTCTCTTTGGTTTTCTTCTTGCGGATTTTGTGATGATGAGAGGGTCAATGGATTGCTTGATTCTGTTGGATTCATTTTTGTGTTGGTTTGTTTAAGATTGCTTGAAGCGAGTGTTTCTTTGTTGGCTTCCATACTCTTCTTGTATTGAGATCTAGTTTGGACCATAAAACAAGGATCGAGAATGTGGGAGATGAAATCTCTTGATTCCTTGGATTAATCTCTATTTTATGTCCCAAAGTGAAAGTTTTTAGGATGCTTTTAGGATCAAAATGTGATGATGATATGATGGTGATGGTTAAAGATGGATGTTATGGATGTTTTTGGCTTTTGATAAATCTTGAATGAAATGCTAGGACTTTGGATTTTTGATTGGTTTGATTTTTTGATTTTTGATTTTGTCTTGATCTTGGTTGGATTTTTGATTTTTATTTTTGAACAAAAGGGCCTAAGATGTTTTGATAATGATCCTAAAGGATAGTTGTGTTCAGAATGATGATTTGGATATGTGTGGGAAGGATCATCTACACACCTACCCAAACAAAATGATGGACTAAAGCTAGACAAGATTATTTGGATGACTTTGACTAAGGATATATGCAAAAGGATGCATTTACACTCCTAGCCAAAGGTGTTTTTGATAAATGTTTTCAAGGACTTGATCTCAATGAGTTTGAATGATTGCTTGATTTTGTCATAAAGCCTAGCATTTCAAGGATGATTTCAAGGTTTTTTCAAAAGATGACTTGTGAGATGAATGTTTGGATGGTTTGAAAGATGGATGAAAAGAGGTTTGATTTTGTTTTGATCCCTAGATGAACCTAAAAAAGACCACTTTGTACTTTCCAAGACCTAGGTATTGAAGAGCATGCATATGCTTCCTAAAGACCTTTGTAACCAAGGATTGATTTGAACATTTTTGGATTTCCAATCAATGATTTGTGCTTTTGGAGTTTTCAACACACATGAAAGTTCATTTTGCTTAGTCTTTGCTTAATGGATTTATTTTGCAAGAAGCATCTCTTTACGATTAAAATTTCAAACTAAGATGTCCAATGTCTTAATTTCTTTAAAACCCCTACAAGATATTTTTATGTGGAAATTCAATGTGAGCTTAAGGTAAAGGGTTTTCCTATTGTTTTACTCAAAGACAAATTGAGATATAATCCAATGTTTAGGAACCTCTATAGACGTGAATCCGCAGGGAAAGCAGTAACATATGGATTGAGTCAATGATATTTGTCTTAAAGAGGGTTTGAAATTTTGAGAACCATGTTGAATGTTTGTTTGCAAAATGTTTTCGAATACACACTATGTTTTCAAACAAGCAATGTAACATCCTATGCTAATGGGTATGTTTTTCTTAGTGGGCTTGCCTCATGCCCTTCATAGAAGAGATGATTTTACATGCAACCAAGGAAAAATATAGAGGTATGATGAAATCCTAACCTCTATATTTCAACCAAGATTGGACATGGCAAGTAACTTCTTGGAATCTAAGTTACAATGCACCACTTTGATAAACTCGCTCAATGGATAAACCTGTATTGGAATTTTCTACAAAGAGCAAGGGTTCCCTGATTCCGGACTTTCCGTTATTGGAGATTAGCCCATAGCCAAGAGTCCCCTTTCGGATCCATCCTGTCGGAGCCAACCACGTGATTATGGTGTTTAACCAAAACCCTCATTTATATCCCGGCTGGAAATACTCTTGGCTTTAGAGTGTTACCAGTTGAGTCGTCGCTTGGGTGAGTACTTTTCCCCAAGGCAGGCCCTCTAAGATAAACAAAAGAAAGCAAAGACACAATCCATAACTCGATCAAACAATCTTGTTGATGGCACAAAGAATGTCGCGAAAATGCCCCTACTCACATAAGCACAAGATGTTCAATTTTAAGCCCAAATTGATGTTTTCAAAGCATAATAAAATGTATTTTGAGTGTTTCTCTTGCACTAGATCCTGCCACCACGAGCGCAAGGAGAGGATCCGTACTCAAAAGACAAGATCCACCTAATTCAAACACTTGTTAGTTTTTATAACCTTTAACTGCAAATTTGTAGATTCGTTTTAGCTTTCCAAGGCTAGAATATGAAGATTGCTTGTCCAATTTTAGCCAAAATGGAAATCTAGTAAGTTTGTCCCTAAGATTCATTTTAGAAACATGCAATGAAAATTAAATTGTTAGGTTTTAGACCCAAATGAAAATTAGTGTTCTAAAATGAAAGGATAAACAACTTCGTGAAGTAATGTTGATCAACACTTAAAGTGTTAAAAAACACATTGTGTTTTCAAAAAAAATCATCCCCCTTTTGTCTTCGTTTGTTAGCCTCCTCCTTGTTGATTTTTCGCTTTCGCTTTTCCTTTTTGCCTTCGTTGTTCGCTTGTACCTTTGTTGTTCGTTTGTACCTTGTTCACCTTCGCTTTTCCTTTGTACCTTGTTCACTTGCCTTTGTTCGCTTTTGGTACCTATTAAACAAAAAGCAAGCATGTGAGGATCAACAATTCATTTTAATCCTTGATTTTAAGGAAACAATTTCAAATAATTGAGACTCAATTATTTTAGATAAATGACAAAGATCAATATAATCCAATATTAGATTTCATCATTGATAAAAGATTGATCTTAAATAATAAAGAAAAAGAATCCCTTATTATTTTTATTTTTTTAAAGAAATCATTCCCTAAAACGAGATTTTGTACAAAAAAACATCTTTAAAGATTAAATCAATGAGACTACCTCCACACATCCTTATTTCTATTGGACAAAGCTAGATATCAAGTTTAATTATCAAAGTTGCCAATGTCAATTGTGGTAAAGCAATTCAGACATAAATTATTTCAAAGTATCCAAATCATGCAAAAATACTCACATTTAGAAGAATCAACTTTGAGCTCATCAACGGTATTTCATTCAATGTCTTAAATGTTCTCAAAAGACCATTTCAAATCATTAAAGCATGAGCAAAATAGATGTAGCCTCTATATCGAAGTAACTCAACCAGAAGTCTTACCCTACAAAGACTTTTAAACATTGAAGATAGATCCTAAAGACCTAGCAGCTGTCAACTTTTATTAAATCTTCCTGAGAATATGCTATCATAAGTGACAGATCATAAATGTGTAAAAAATAAATGCATGTCAGATAATGCAGATTTTATTCTCCAAGTTTACCTCGAACAATTCCTCCTTTAATGATTGGTAGGTTCTTGCAGATTTCAGATTTCAAATTTTAAATCACAGCTACCGCTTTCCAACACAAGCAGACAGTACTACTGAAATTCACTCGTTAGATGAGACTCTACTGCCAAATCTAAGACACGCAAATCAGAATGGTTAGATGAGATTTTATTTCCAAATCGAAGACACTCAATAACTTCTAGCAGGCGTGTGAGTTTAGAAGACAGCAGAGAATCAATGCGTGTGAGGAAATCATAAATGTAGGTGATCAACACTTTCTTGACACCAATAAATAACTGCAATACACCAAACTTATGAAAGAACGCTTTATTACTGACTCACTGTTGAGTTTTGACTGTGTTCACCATTGGTTGTTTCTGAGTTTCCCTGGCAGGACTGAGGAATACAAACAAGCTTGGGATCTTGAATAGCCATGCATATTGGTAATAAATACAGCTGATAATGATCACCCCCTACCCCGAAAACCAAAATTGACCTTCTAATTCCCTCACAGCGTACCAAATAAACAACTTACTGCATGTAGATTGATTTACTATGTTGTAGTCCCATACTGTTTTCAAGGCAGAATTTGATTATTGGAAAGCTAAAATTTATTTGTGAACTACTGTGGAATTAGTGGAGTATACGCAAGAGAATATAACACACTTTCAAAAGATTTCTCGTATCAAATTCCAAATCATTTTATCTTATTCAATATAGGAGCAGATAAAAGGCGTATATAGTTGAATATGCGCAAGACAAAACTTCTTTAATCAATTGTCTAAAGTAAAAGAGGAGTGATTAAGTGTCTCTTTGACTTGTATCGCCCTTGTGAAATCTCCAACTTGTTGCTCCAGGTGCTGTTATTGTTAGTAACATAATGTCTCCTGCACTAAAAATGTGATCTTAATGAAACAATAAAATTAGTCTAACTTCTGATAGAAGCAAAGTTCGCACTAAATGAAGCCTGCTGTGATTGAGTGCCACAGTAAGCTACAGGATTTTGATATGATCTGATGGGGAGAATAAGCAACGTTAGACAGTATAAAATAATGATGATTATATCCTCGGCGAAGACTTTGAACTTGCGTTCACCAACAATCCAATTAATTAAAGCACACACAGAAAACTTGTTTCTATCACTCTACGTTCAGCATTATAAAACATATTTTCCAAATAAGATGGCAAGATGTCCATAAATATTACGCATCTAGAGGGGCAGATTACCTTGAAAGTCAAGCTTGGAATTTACCTTTAAAAAAAAAGAAGTAAACGTAAGACAGATCCATAAAAAATAGAGTAATGTTAGAATAGTTATGAGCCAGAATTAGTTCACCAACGTTCTGTTTTCTCAAATAGTGAAAAGTAAATAACATGGAAGAAAATATAAGAATGTTAGCATATCAATGACTCTCATAATCATATCAATGACATTCGGGTATCCAAAACATAACATGCCCTCCTTCTAGCGCCAAATGTAGGACCCTAAATC
>VDFB02126416.1:0-19012 GCA_007258455.2 Sequoia sempervirens
TCATTAAAACCCCAAGTAAATTGTAACATTACCTATCCTTAATTGTAATCTTATATTATATTTTATGATATTAAGTATTTATATTATTTAATATATTATATTAAATATAATATATTAAATAATATAAATATTTAATTATATTTCTTTTATATGAATCATCCTCCTATCTCTAAATTGTAATAATAGCATGTAGTTCCTCCAAACTATCATCATGTACCTCCTCACTTTCCCATGTAATGGAGTTATTGCGCACCTTGGGTGTTAAATGGTTCCATCTTGGTCTCCTTATTGATGCATTTCTATCCTTCCTCATAAATCTATATAGTATTATCAAAATATAGGTAATTTTCATGATTATAGTCTCTCTTGGTACTTGAGAATCCATTATGATTGAGAGGATGGGTGGATTATTATCTAGGGATCATCTTAAAAATCTATAAGTCATGTGGTGTGTTGCTTGTGACGCAATATCTCATAAACCTCTCTTTCCATGTATTATCAACTCTCCTATATAATAGACACCTTCCTAGATTTAAATTTCATATGATATATATATGTACCCAAGTGTTTCCAATTGGAATTGCTATAATTATGCTTTTATGGCATTCTAGATATTCAAAATAGTTTTCATACATCTACCAAATAGACCCATTCTTGACATTGAACCTACATAAGTTTAGGTATGTCCAATGAAAGATTAGGGTCTAGGGTTCATAAATTTCAAATGCTTTAGTGTTATGGGTTTAGATTTTACAGTTTAGGGTCTAGGGTTTAGCAAACTTAGGGTGAAGTTTGGGTGGCCCTTGGCATAATTTAGACTTACAAGTTAGTGTCAATTGGAATTGATTGTACGCATTTAGATTTAAGAATTTACTAACGAAATTTGCAAACAAACATCAAGATAAACTTTATGAATTTTAACTATTCTTTTATATTGATTTCTAATCTAATTATAATTTAATATGACTAAAGTTTAATATATATCATTTTCCATACAAAGCGAGATAAAATTTAAAACATTTAAACAATCACGAATGATTTTTTAACGAAATTACCAGGTTTCAAATTAAAATGATTTGTTCGATTCAATTTAGGGTTTTAACAATTTTTGATCCCGATTCAATTTAGGGTTTCAATTTTATACAATTGGGTTATCATGCAATTTTTAGAAATTAATTAGGGTTTTCAAATTTAATTTTTTCGTTTGATTTGAATTCAAGGTTTTGAAAAGCTTTATTTGGATTTGTAAATGCAATGTTTTTATTTCATTTCGATTTCTAGGGTTTTGAAATGCAAATTTTTTGTTTTCTTTGAATTATGGTTTTCAAATTCAATTTTTTTTGGGTTTAATCGAACAATTTAGGTTTCAACAGTTAAATTTTGTTTCTAAAACACAATTCAAGGTTCATTTTTTCATTTTTATTAAAAAACCTTTAAGTTTCATTGCATTTTTTCATCTATTTTTATAATTATTCAATTCTACTATAACAATTAAAAAATGCTTAGAACGTGAAATAAATTTTAAAAAACATGCTAAATTAACTTATTTTTTTCAAAATTTCAATTCAAAATAGAAAAATGCAAAAAAATGGCATGTAGGAGGGTGCCTGTTGCTGATCGTGGGGGTCATTATCGCCAGTACTCGGGGTCTCGTCCGCTGAGCAGTGAAATCTGTGTTTTTTAAAAAAAAATATCAGTATAAAACGGGATCACGATTTATAAAAAACGGGATCCCGATTTATAGAAATCGAGATCCCGTTTTTTATAAATCAGGATCCCATTTTTTGAAAATCGGGATCCCGTTCCTTTTCCTTTGGTTTGGGGTCCTATGGGAAATGGGATCCCGAGTTTTAAAAAGTGGGATCCCATTTCGTCTCAGGCTCAGGATCCCGAACCGTAACGGGATCCCATTTCCTCAATGCCAATTTCAATTTTTTGGTTAAGGCAAAAACTTTCACGTTTCGTGGACTCAACTTTGTGCACTTACCCAGACAACCTTAGACAACTACCCCTGTGTTTGCTTTTATAGAAACAAGCTCACACAAAACCAACAAGTAGTATCACATAAAACTATGTGACTAATACCATGAGCTTACAAAACCATTAACCTCTCATTTAATATTAATAGTGACTTTTCTCAATATTTAATATTTTCCCATGTGCAACCCCACATTAAACATTTTTAATCCAATGTTATCTTTCCCTTCACTATATTTAAATAAATATACTCTAAAAAATGATGGTGAGAGCTTCGAGCGGGAAAGGGCGCCGATGAAGTTTTTTGAATTTTGGAATTGAGGAGGGTGGCGATGGTGATGAAGATGAGGAAGATGATGGTGCCTCTGGCTATTTCAGACTGTTGGGCATGTGGGGAAGTTTCTTCAGGTCTCTTTTCTTTGTTTGGGTGATTCTTGGGTTAGATCTGCAGTGTGTTCTGGTGCATCCCATCTTTGTTGGTTTTTTCTACTTGCCTTTTCTGGGGGAGTTGGTTTCCGAGGATGGGGTTCATGTTTTTGCATTGCTATTTGTGGATGCCTCTACTGTAATGACTGTTCTTGTTTTGGTGGTTGCTGGCTCTAATCTGCTACATGTGGAGGTGCTCCTCAACTTTGGCTTTGTTGCTTGTGCGGGGATCTAGGTTTTAGAGATGCTTCTCCCTTGCTCCCTTGTTGATGGGTTGCTTCTTGCAGCTTGGGTGCCTCTCTATGATGGTTGTGGTGGGAATTTTGTTGCCCTGCTTCCTCTTTCCACCCCCTTTCTATATTTTTTCTTGTTTGTGGGCATTGCATGAGATTGGTTCCTAGTGGTGTTTGTGAGTGGGGGTGTTTCTAAGATATTGCTTCTTACTTCTCCCTTGTTGTTTCTATGGTTGGCTTTCCTTCTTGGTGGCCTCTTGTGGAATGTTGGGTTTTGTGCTAGGCTTTGATGCTTGGGAAGTTCTACTTTTGATGGCTCCACTTGGTTGGGTTCATTGCTGAGGGACATTTTTCCCTATTCACTGGTGCTTCTTCTCTCTTCTTGGACTCTCGACTTCCTATTGAGGTGGATCCCTCCTCTTGAGGTAGAGGTGGTGTTCGAGAGTGTGGTCAAGGGTTTTTTGCTCCAGTTGCTTTCTTTCCTTTTAGCTTCTTCTATTGAGTTGGAGAACCCATCTTACGAGGTGGCTTTGGTGTGTGCTGCTGGAGTTGGGATTCATTGTTTGGGGACTTTGAAGGCCAGTCTTTTTTCCTTTGCTAAGATGGTCCTCAAGGTTAGTGATGGGCTTCGATGTCCTCATCATGATGTGAAGGTGTTGTTGCATGGTTATGGTTGTTTCCCTATGTTTAGTCTAGCTTTCCTTTCTCTTATTGAGGTGGAGAATGAGAGTATTGATGGGTGCTATTTCTACCTTGGTTTCAGTTGTTCCTTTCTAGCTTCTCATTTTGAGGTGGTTTTCCTATTGAGGTGGAAAATGTTTTTGCTGGAAAGGTTTGGAAATTTTTTTGTTGGGTTTACTAATTGGGTGTGGTTGTTGTTGGAGCTTTGTCACCTACTCTCCTAGTCTTCCAATTTAGTTTCTCCTATCAAGGTGGAGTTGGTTGGTGCTACTAGAGTGGGGAATAACTATTTGGGGGATTTGGTGGTTAACCTTTTTTCTTGTGTTAATACGGTTCTCAAGGTTAGTGTTGGGATCTAGTTTCCTCATTAAGTTTTGATGGTGCTGCTACTTGGGTGTGGTTGTTGCCTTGCTTTCAGTTTGGCTCTCCTTCTTCCTCTTGAGGTGGTGAATGACAGTAGTGATGGGTGTTGTTGCTACCCTATTTTCATTCATCCCTTTCTAGTGCCTCATTATGAGGTGGTTTTCCTATTGAGGTGGAAAATGTTACTACTAGAAAGGCTTGAAGAAGGTATTGTTGGGTTTATCGATAGGGAGCTAGTGTTACCTTTGCTCAGTCTGGTCCTCTGTGCTTTTGTTGAGATTCTATTAGTCTAAGTTTTGAGTGGAAGTTCTACTGTAATTCAACTATTGTAGGTGGTTTGTGGCCTGGTTGTTTTAGGCAAGTACTTTGGTGGGAATCTATTGGGGTCAGTTTTAAGCAAGAGTTTTGCTTTGATCTGACTACTGCAAGTGGGTTGTGGCCTGGTTGTTTTAGGAAATTCATTCAGGCTTGCTATTTTGGTGACATGAATGGATTGTCTTTGTTTGGCTCAGTTTTTCCAAATCCGAACTGGTGGTCTGTTGCAGTCCAACTATTGTAGGTGGTTCATTGCCTAGTTGCTCCAGGTGGTTTTTTGGGACCTTGGTCCTATGTTTTGGGTATAATTTTTTTTGGCAGGTATGTGCAGGATCATGTGGTGATCCCACAATAGTGGTTTACAATTTTTGGCCAAACTAGACACTAAAATTATTATTTTTAACTAAATCTTCACTTTCGGGCACCTATAGCGGCTAAAGCATGAGGAATTTGAAGATGATGCAAACTAGAGTTCTATGAAATTTTGTTTATAGATTCTAAATATATTTTTTCAATATTTTTGGAATTAGATTGCACTTCTTTTTCCATCTCCCTTGAAAACTAGTTTTTTCATAAAACAACATTTTTAAAAAGTGACACTCACCGTATAACGCATAATTTTTTTTCCATGAAGGATAAAATTATAATTCTTTCAAATTTAGATTTTTAACTCTAATATCTAGTGCTTCCACTTAGTTAGATAGTTTTTTATTGAATACTTTTTTCTTTTGGCAAGTTTTGAAGTCAAACTGATTACTCCGTTCAAACGCCATGTGGTATAACCACGTAACTTGTATGTATCAAATTCAATTTATTTTATTTATTTGGATCAAGGACTTAAATATCTGGTGCACTCATATTTTCAATTTTTTGTTTTGATAATACATTATTTTTCCACATGTGTGGGAGCTTGATTTTTGGTAAAAATACTACATTCCACGAAATAAAAATAAATATAATAATCAATTAAATATAATTAAATTATATTTTTTACTGGGCTTTCTGTCCGGGACTACATAATTTGAAAAAAAAAAAATTAAATAAATTCATTTGATCCCTAAAGTTGATAAGTGGTTTTTATCAACATTTTGTTGATTATAAAGGAGACTCCATTATAGGTATGGTTTAAAACTAGCGGGGTTCTATCCAAGGGGCCTTGGTCTAAGGTGGTTTGATCAAAGCCTCTTCAATTGGAATCCTTTAAATGGAACTTTTCAAGGCTTAAATCATTATGTTTTCTCAAAATATGTGATTTGACAAAAATCGAGATCTCCCAAAGTGTAAACCAAAATTGATGGAAGTGAAAGGGTTTTAAAGAGAGTTCTTAACCATAATATAAATTATGCTTTATTTAAATTTAATAAATAATTATTATTGTTTTCTATTTGGATTATATATTTGAAATCACAGTTAAGCATATATAGCTTTGACGATATTATATTTTTGAATACGAAACATGGGTCATTCTATGACTTTACATACTATAGGATTAAAAAAATGAATTTCATGAAGTTTATTAAGTTGGGTGGTTAGACTGTCTGAGTTTTTATATTTTTAAAAGTTATGTCAAAATTATGAGTGGTATTTACTTTAATTTAGAAAATATATAACATTGAAACATGGTCCTCTACTTATATCTAAATATTATAAAAAATATTGTCATTTTATTGTGGTTAGGGTGGTCAAACATACACCTACCGCTTCTTATTTTTCTAAAATTGAAGTACTACGCATTGAAATTTCAAATTTTCACAAAATAGATTTTGTTTTAAAATAAACCTAGTAGTTTAGAAACTACATTCAATTTTCTATAAATTCTATTCTTACATATTTTTGAAATAATATAGATAACTTATTCAAATTTTTATGTCAAGTTTCCTAACTCTAATTTTTTTGAATTTTTTGCCACTTAAGGGACTATTTTTTCCATGATGATCTTGCACATACCCTGGCTCAAGGCCTTTATTGTTCCTTGTCCTTGACTTTGGATTGCTAGTTGTTCTTTGTGTTTTTTGCCCCTAATATTCGGTGTCAAGGTGGGCTATTAGTCTATTGTGTTTCTGTGGTGTATCCACTGGTCTTGCTTTCCTACTTATCTCTTTTTGGCCCTTCGGGCTCTTTGTGTAAAGGGTACAACACCCTATAAATGTTGCTTATCTTATCAAAGATATTTAATCCAATGTTACATACAACACATAAAGTGGTCCCAAGAATGCTATACCCATGTGATGCACACATCCCTAGGATCCCTAGGTGCACCACATAATGAATAAATAATTACATTAATAACATTATGCAAGGTGGAAAACATGCTTTTCCCTAACAAATTCTACATAGTCCACTAATAAGCACACAAATTCTAACTTGGCTTCATACATTTTCCATTTTCAAAAATACT
The DNA here is from genome assembly GCA_007258455.2 of Sequoia sempervirens. Classification (NCBI taxonomy): domain Eukaryota; kingdom Viridiplantae; phylum Streptophyta; class Pinopsida; order Cupressales; family Cupressaceae; genus Sequoia; species Sequoia sempervirens. The sequence goes on from VDFB02126416.1 coordinate 6,394, forward strand.
ATAAATAAACTGTAAAGGTGTATCTTGTGGATGTATGTTATCACTAGCTTGAGGGATACAATACATTGGAAAACCACAAGATACAAGATCATTTCCTTTTGAATCTTTCTTCTTTTCTTTGCCTCTAATTGCATCTCAAAATGATTGATATGGATTATGTTGCACTCTCACAATAAGATTCTTCCTTTTTTGGACATCTTTTACACTTGAAGATGCTACATATTTAAAATCTTTTAAGAATAAATTCCTCTTGTTTGTTGGCTTTTGTATTTGATCTTTCTTCTTTTGAATTGTACCATCTTCAAGATTATAATTTTTGGTTTCATTTGTTGTAGCATTCTTATATTTTTGCACTTGCTTCATTTTTCTATTCTATTCTTCAAGATTATTAGTTGTGACTTCATATGACATTAAGAAATAAATTAGACTTAAGTTAAACATCATTTAAATTTACTCTAAATGATATAGGATCAAACAAGAAATATAAAATAAAATTTATATTACTAGATCATTACCTATATTGAAGGCATTAAAGATAAAATTACTACAACAATGCTCATCTCCATAGGAGTTTAAAATGATTTCATCAATTAAAAATGGAGCAATATATGAACAGAATATACCTAATATTATTTACATATATAATTAAAAATATTAAAACTTACCTTTGAGAATTTTAACATATGACCACTTCCACCAATGTATCCCAATATTGACGAACCAACATCCACTTATTCATCAACAAATATAAATTTTAATAGTACTATTTTAGTATACAAAAGAAAGACATGCAATATTTTTACTATTTTGGTACAAATTAATACCCGTGGACTTGACATGGATGTATAATCAAGATGTAGAAGGCCCATAGATATATGATGAATACTCTAACCCCAGAATTTTATTACATACAATTATTAGTTTATTTTTTATTAATAATCTATTAATATAGTTCATCTTAGATTTCAAAAAGAAATATAATAAATTGCAAATCCTTATTAAAATTATTTGTCAATCAATGCTAAAGGCACTCTCTAGCAACTCATCTTCAATACCATATTAGCTAATATGGATGTATCTTACTCTTGAACCTATATACTATACTCTTAAAACTATGGAGCATCCTCTTTAATGTATCTTAAGTATCCTCAAACCTATAATCACATATTGATCTATAGCTACAACAAAGATTATGTGAACAATGATTCCTATGACCCTCACCCTCATCACCCCATGAGAAAGGTCTACTATGGTATAATAAGATTTGTATGAGGGAATTGATAGATTTTAAGGTCTCTACTTTAATGTTCTCTTTTATAGTAGAAGGGATTGCCACATGCTAAATGTTTAGCCTAGTTAGAGGTCTTGATGTCTATTTCTAAGCACAATGTGCCCCATCTCTATCCTGTGTAGATCCTTTGCCTCTACCCTATAAACCACACATGTTAAAACAATAATGTAAAAATTAAATTTTAAATTTTTTGTCTCTTTCATTTGTTTATACTATAATTTTGTAGAGTAAAATTGCATAGCATTCTCTCTATGATTGGATCATATGTTTATTTGGCCACTAACTAAATATATATGAGAAATAATAAATTTTAGAGATGTGAACCATATTCCTTTACATTACACTCATTACACCATCTCTCACCTAGTTGTTTATAGAAGTTGTCATAGTCACTCTCATAGTTGTGGCCACTTCTCACGACCACATGCGCTTTATGGGTGGTTCATTTCCCCTCATGGGTGGGTTTCCCACTCTATACAAACTATGTTATGCATTCACCTTTTCCATGAATCCATAGATTGTGAATCCACCACTAGTGATAAATTCACCATGTGGCTTAGGTGTTTTGTTCCCCTCACTATGCAATATCAGTTTCCTTCTACATATACATGGGTAACTCTATATGTCACAAATGAACATATCTAATAGGTGGTTCCCTTGATGATCTTCCTCTATCATTACCTAGCATTATTGTATAGTATATATCAATCTATATACTTATGTGATGATGTATATTTATAAAAATTTATGATATATTAAAAGTGTTTTTTAAAAATAATGAGACCTTATGAACATACTCATCATTTTAGATTACTACTTCTATTCCCTTTTCCATTTATATATCCTTAAAAAGTATACGGATGGACATGCCAGTTGAAGGTTTGTGAAACAAAATAAGCAAACTTCATTTGATTTTGGCTGGTGAGGGGAAATGGATTGTTTTCTTGGAAAGGAATGTCAGAAATGACAGTTGACTCAAAGGGTATAATTCTGTGATATGAGGAAATAAATGAAAATTATTTCATATTAATATCACCCTGCTAAAAAGTGGCTTTAAAGATCCTTAATAATCTTTGGGAACAATCTAGTTACAGCACTCAAAACATCTCTCTTACCCTCAAGAAGATTTAAGTATATTTGTGTGTACACTTTATTGAACTGATTCGAGTTCTTGATATGAATAGGCATCATGTTGGGACACATCTGCACTCTTTAGAATAAAGTACCTTCTCACTTTGTCAATAATGGCCTTCATATATTCCAGATCATTATGCTTCTACTCTGGCATCTTATTCTGGGAGACAACAATAAGACACCATTAAAGCGTCCAGTCTTCTGCTTACACATTCTGTATAGAAAACATGGCATCAAATCTGTTTTTGCTAGAAAACATTTTTTAATATCTTTAAAGGTATTCTTAAATATTTAACTAAATTCCCTTAAAATTTCTAAGGGAAGTATGTAGTGTGATATCAGTAATGGATAGAGTTAGTTACATGGGTATATATGTATATATCTTCATCACTCATTTTTATTCTTCATCAGATCAGCCTCCTTTCCTCTTTGTGTAAAGAGTCTGATCTACAGGCTATAGATGGCAATGGGTTTGGATCACAGTGCAGATCAAAGCCAACTGCATTCCAGCAACCACCCAATATCAGAAAATGCAACACATGGACCGACCATATATCACAGTTCAATGGGAGAATATTTTCTTGGGCATGCAGAGCACAAGGAAGGATCAAGGAGGTCAGTTGAGCACCTGAATGAAAAAGGCCAAGGAGAACACCCAGACCACAAGACCAAAAAGACTTACATTCCTGTTGGGGTTCCTGCAAAGCCCAAGGGGGAGGCAAGGCCTTATGTTTTGGAGCTTAGTCCAACAGATCCAAACACCAACTCTGGTAAGAAAATTAGAATTATATAGGATACATTTTGATTATATCTATCAATATTATATGGCCTACATGTCTCTGAACTTTGGCTGCAGCTCATGGTGATTCAACAATGAAGGGCCGGGTGAGCAAATGCAGCAAAAGGGTTGAAGATCTTGCTGAACACTGTAAGTAACTTCAATATTTTAAACATGCTTGCTTGGCTATTGAGTCTTTTCATGGGTTTTTCCAGTGGTAGAGGGTACTATGATGAGTCCTTTCATATCTTTTTATCAGTAGATGAGAAGTCAGAGTTATTGAGGAGTTAGCATGAATCTAGCTTATGACCCAGAATTTTGTAAGCCACCTCTGTAACATTGAGTCCTCACATATGTATACCTATATAGAGCTTTTAATTCCAAGGTCTGTGACAATTCTAAATTTTAGAGGGCCACTTCCAATGGCACAGTTACTGTTACATGAACTCTATAGAAAGCTACTTTTAGTGGCATGGCACCCTCTGATGAGACCCAAGAGGTTATTACTTTCTGTTGTAAAGCCTAGTTTGATGAGTTTTTATATGTGACAACTTTGGATGGTAGATTTTTAGTGACAATTCCTGGAACTTTTAAATGCCCTGCAAGACCTACTAGGATAAGTCCATACATATTGCCATTTTTAGACAGCAGAATTTAGTGGCAAAGCCTATTCTACCGACCGGAGTCTTCCTATATTAGGGTTTTATATTAAAACCTAACTTACTGCCAAAGTTTTCACAGAGCCATTTTTTAGTAGCCTATTGTATACAATTCTTTACATCTAATTACTGGTTTATTTTAATGATTTGTTTGTTGTATATAATATAAAACAAATAAATAGTTTTAATGGAATTACTGGTTTTCACTGTCTATATGGTCGGTCCATGTGTTGCATTTTCTGAGTTGTTATATATATATATAGATTGGATTTAAAAATATATATTAATGAATATAATAAGTAATACAATTTAGTTAGAGGTATGATATATTATACTGCAGGATTTAGAAATTTGGAAATAAAGAAAAGTGAATGGATTTAATTGATTTTGACAGTTGATAAACGAAGTTTATTGTTTTGATTATAACTTTTGAAAGGTTTTTTATAATATCTTAAAATTAAATGTGTTGAAAGTAGAATAACAATCTGAATTAGCTTGTTCTTAGAACTGTTTATGCATCAAAATTGGCCTTGTGTGAGTGATTTTTTTGGTGCAACTCCATATTGTGGTTCTTAGAAATTTGTTACCAGCAACAAAATTTTGCCAAAGTCTACCTGTAATGAAATTTTTATGGTGCTAAAGAATCTCATTGAAACTTATTCATATGACAATAGGGAATCTCTAGATTTTCTTGAGTGTAGTCAAGTTATATTAATTGATTTGGTAATTTTGATAAAATTGAGAAATAAAAAGTAACAAATGCAATTAATATTGATGCAATTATAATGATTCTAAATGCTTGGAACTTAAGGAGTGATGCAATGGAATGTCATACAATGTCCTAGTGCAATAATTAGGGTTTGGTTGTTTGTTAATTTTATGGTTGATTAGATGTATACTTTTCCTAATGATTGATGGATGATGACTTCATTGTAATATGAAACAATTTAGTAGTGATTTCCTTTTTGTATGTCTTGTGCTCACAATTTGAAAGTTTTAAAACTAGGGTTTGCAAAAATTTACTAGTTTGAACTAAATTAAAATCCAACTTAAATTTGAATTTTGAAAATGCAAGCCAATTCACCAAGTGCAACCTTGAACTAGGATAAGGCCACACCTATAATTTTGAACTTGGCAATATATATATATATATATATATATATATATATATATATATATATATATATATATATATAACATAGAAATTGTGTCAACAAAGTATTAGATTATGTTTCTAAATATCAATTTAAATTTAGAAACATCTGAAATATCAAACTAATATTATATCCAAAGATAATATATATCCATAAAATATTTATACAAAGTAATATAAAAATTGTTAATTAGAATTTCAATAATAAAATTTTACTTAATAGCATGAGATTAGTTCATATATAACTTAATTATTTATGCATGTATCAAATATTTATTAATTTTTTTAAAAATTACTATTTCTCTTTCATTCATTTTGTTCATATACATATAATTCAAAATATTTATTAAAACAAAAAATAATTTGTTTTATAAAATATTAATATTATATAATGTTCTAAGTATTGAATGCTTTAGAAATTTTGTTAAGATAAAAATAAAATTATAATTAAAATGAAAAAAGTATAGATTACAATTCATCATCATATTCATGTCTTATAATAATTTAAAATACACACCAAATCAAATTTATAAAAAATAAAAAAATTATACTTTAAATTGGTTAATTCTTATTTAATTAAAATTTAGTTTATGAATAAAACTCTTAAATTTAGATGTTCAAAATTAATGAATATTTAATTTATACTTTAAGTTGGTTAATTCTTATTTATATAAAATTTATTTTTTAGATAAAAATAAAATAAAACTTTTAAATTAAATGTTCAAATAGGAAAGATCTATAAAGTAATGATTGTAATTATTTATATCTCATATTAATATAAGTTGAGACTTAGGATACTCAGATAAATAAAAAGAAATATAAAATAAAAGTGAGGGATTAGGATCTATCTACAAAGTGGTATGATGTGAATGTTTATTACGGTGAGTTGTAAAAGAAATCTACAAATTGATAATGATTCTTCAATCCAAAAATTGAGACAAGTGAAATATGAAAGTCTTTGAGATTGGAATGATATTGCTATCTATAATCTAGTCTGACAAACATGATTATATGTTGAGGGCATCATTTCATCCATTAATTTGACGTGTATATCTATGTTTAAAATTAAAGGAAAGAATAATTTTTTTTGCTAAGTGGTATTTGATGTCAATTGAGATTGATGCAAATTAATTTCAATCAAATTAAAATTGTTGTGAATTGATTTTTGTGAGGAGAAATGTTAGTATGCCATCATACATCGATTCAAAAAGTGAAAAGATGATGGGATATTTAGCTTGGCCCGATTTAGGTGAGGTCACAAATAGGAGACCTCATCCTCGACATGAACACATAGCATGAGCATGAATAGTCTGAACTCACGAACATAATAGCTTAGCAAGAGCATAGAGTCCGCGAGCACACTAGCCCAGTGAGGGTTTGGAGCACGAAGACAAGGGCATGAATACCCACAAATTCAATGCTAAGTTTCAATCCTATAAGCACATAGGACCAGAGAGAGAATAACACCACAATCACAATGGCCCAACAAAGGTTTGAACGTTGGTGACAACAACAATGTCATGATTTAACCATCACACTATGCCATGAACGACCAAAATTATCAACTTCAAAATACAAGAAATTTGAATTTTGAAACTAGAAACTAAGTCATAACCACAATCAAATTCAAAAATCAAGATTATAAATGTACTCCAATCTAAAAATAAAAATATCCTAAGAACTAAATTGAATATATTCTAAACTGAAAATTTTACCTGAAACTAAGTAATATTCCAAATACACCAAACACTTCAAAAAATCATACACTAACAACATATACACATAATAACATCAAATAGAATTTGTTTTAAGAATTAAAAACTTTCTTCCTAGACACTTACATCCCTATTACATTGAATTTCTATAAATTTAGTGCTCAACGATTTATGTTTATGTGGACTGTGGAACACTGCTTGCTTTGAATTTCTATTGTATAAGATTAGAATTCTGTTTCAAAATTTCACATAGACTATTGCTTGAATCAGTTAACAACCATACAATTATATACACTTGATAAACCTTAATATACAAAGTCTTTCAATAAGATCTAACTGACCTTTTATAGTTCCATCCACCAGCATAACAATATGTTATTTTGCTTTTCTTTCCCCATATTGTTTGCAGTGAAACTTGGACCCAGCATGTCTGATACAGTGAAGGGAAAGCTAACATTAGGTGCAGTAATAGTTAAAAATGGTGGCAAGGAAAATCTGTTCAAGGAGAGGTTTGGTTGTGATGGGCAAGAGAAGTTAGTTAAGACATGTGCTTGTCATTTGTCTACATCCACTGGTCCAGTTGGGGGATTACTATTCATATCAACTAAGAAAATAGCTTTCTGCAGTGACCGCTCACTGACCTTCACTAGCCCCTCTGGAGGAGTAGCTTGGAGTTACTACAGAGTGAGTATTCCATCAGCACTTTTCTGCCCGTAACAGTGTTGATATTCAGTAAACTTATTGTTATTTCTTCTAATATATACGATGCACTGGATGTAGGTTTCAATCCCAGTACAGAAAATTGTTTCAGTGAGCCCATATGAGAATTCAGACAAGCCTGCAGAGAAATATATACGAATACAAACAGTGGATAATTATGAGTTTTGGTTTATGGGATTCGTGAACTTCCATAAAGGCTTTAAATATACTCATCAAGCTGTAAAACATCCTTAGCCATCTTCTTTATATGTTTGAGAGCCTGTTCTTTATTTTCTATTCAATTATTATTCTGCGGACCCAGAGTAAGGCCAAGTATATCCTTTTTGGTGCTCCTGTTTCAGAGTCTTCCTTCTAGTGACTCAGTTTGCTAAGAGAAAAGAACCCAAAACAAAGAGAAAGGAGACATGAACAATGAGATGGTATATGCCAGTCTTCATATTATGATGTACTATTCAAAGTGTGGTTGGTTGTAACGCACATTTATTTTGATCCTTCAGGTTTACATTTTTCCATAGTCGTCGTGGCTCTTTCTTTTGCTGGTCCCGAATTTCGGCTGCATTTTTCTTTTATATGTTTAGATTGAATTTAATTTATGAATTTATGTTCAATATTTGAAATGTAGAGGATTCTATCTTCTTAAAATTTGGATAAATTCAATGATGAAATGGGCTTCAAAATCTTAGAAAGAATGAAATATTTTATAGTTGATCTAGTTTTTCTTCAAAATGGTTGCTATGATAAAAGCTATTATTAAAAATTGAAATAGCAAATAAACACTCACTGTTCATTATTCATGAATAGAGTTTACAGATTTATAGATGTAACTGATTTCAACAACTTCCTATAATCATGGTAACTAATTTGACAGCAAACTAAAACTATTTCAACATGTAACTGGACTCTTGAAAGCTAACTGGACATCTAATGACAGCAAACTAGAGAAGACTAGTCACATCTGCTGCTCTCTATTGACATGCTAATGACACATACAAATTTACAATTATGTTAAACTATTGTTGGAGTGTTATATTCCAACACTCCCTCTTAACAGTACAAAATAAAAATAAAAGGAAATACATTATGTAGAAATTGTTCTTTGTAAACAGTTCCCAGACCAGTAAGAATTCTTCAAGTTACTTCCAAGAATAGTCACCTAGCTGTAATCCAAGTTCCCAACATCATTGGAAACCATTTGCACATGAAGTGTCTCATCACCCTCGTAAAGGTATGATGTTGAACTTCTAGATTTCGGATCTCTCCTGAACTATTGGACACCAATCGTCACATGTATGTCTCATAACCCCAATGAGGCATAGTTTCTTTGATCTACTAGCAACTCAAACTATTGAGCATCTATCTATCTTGTACTGCATCCTTCCTTGTCTTCAAAGTGTTGGCCTCTTCAAAATAGAACAGCTAATTCATCTTCAATGAAGTCATCATCACTATCATCTAGTGGTACTCCAATAATGGCCGACATTCTCTCACTTCTTATGGTTGTAGCAAGCTACACAACAACAAACTTCTTTTCAAAATCCTCCACAACTCAACAGTTTATGCATTGATCATTTGATACTGCCATTGAAGAAAAAAAACTTCCGTGAAGTTTCAATGCCTACACAAATAAGAATGGAAACAACACAAAAAACACTACTAAGAAACAAAGATCTCCTACAATATATCAATCTAATAACAATACTTATCAATCTATTTAACAAAACAATAGCAGCTCCTATCACTACTCAGTGATTTCTTCTATGGATATTTTCCTAATAGGTACATTATGTAAGAGACAAAATTATGGTGGCTCTGATACCATATTAAAAACAAAGAATAAAAAATAAAGAGTAGAACAAAACTGCAAACTATAATAAATTAAAATTTGGAACAACAAACAAAACGCTTACTGCATTATTTATTCATCAGCTCAAGTTACAATTTTATAGGTGTAGAAGAGTCAATAGTCTTCCTACAAAATAGCTAATATATTTGACAGCTAACTAAAATGATTGAAACCAAATTGTGACTCTTGACAGCTATACTTCATTCTGTTATTGCCTTATTCATTAATGGTGGAGCATTAATTCCAATAGTTATTAGTAACTTTATTTTTGAGTTAAGGTTTTAAATGTATGCTGAATGAAAATTAAGATTAGAGAATGTTGTTTAGCCATGGACTTAGAGATTTATCAATGAATGAGTATTACTTTTCCATAATATCTCCTTTTGTTCTAGCCACCTCATTTATTCCATCTATATGCAATCTATTTGTCCTCTCACTACTTTTAATGTGTTGAGTGATGACCTAGGGCTCTACACTCCCTTTCCATTATATGGCTTGTTTGTCATCTCTTGCACCTCTAGAACAATTTTTTTGACCAATCTTTAACAATGCATAAGAAAGTCCCAACAAAAAGGATAATGGCTTTCAACATCTCCACTATGGACCAAAGGATAATTGATAATATACATTTTGATTTGGGAGGACCTAACATAGATAAAGGTTTGTGAATGTCATCCCACTAATTATGTGTGCCCGTTGTTACAAATGAGTTAAAATTAATTGAGAGAATAGATGATGGGTATAAAATCCATTTGAGGGTTATGTGAAGGGTATATGATCTAGAAACATGGCTTGGTTTCTAAGATTTAGAAATTTTCCAATCTACTATTATTGGAGTAAGTTATTTTTAGAAGGAGAGTGTTTGAAGTTTTGGAATGTTTATCATTGATGATTCAAGTTGGCAACATGAGCATGAGCTACATAATATTGTTTGATCTAGTGTTGTCATTGATGTCAACATTGTTATGATCAACCTAGTATGATTTGGAAGTGTTATAGAAGATATGTGTAGAGTATCAATTGGTTTGAAAAATATGGTTGTACAAGATATTAACTAAGTGCTTCTATTGACTATTTTGTGGTTCAGTACATCAGTTTTTGGGTCTACACTCCACTACACTAAGTGATCTCACTCTAAGTTCTTTTCCATGGTTTGAAGTCTATCAGATTCGAGTAAAATCAAGATTTTGTGATGTTTTGTGAAATAATCTAGAAGCCATCATTGACAGAGTTCATCTCTATGTATCACACACTTATTTCTCTGCTTAGTATATCGGTGTGGGAGATTCTGCATTCCTTTGAAAAGATATTTTTTGTGTTGTGATTCTAAAGATAGACTTATTGATGTCGGCTAAGCATGAATATGAAGAAATGTTGAGTCTTGAAGTCACATGTATGGAGAAGTGTGTGTATGATTGAAAGTTGTGTGATTAGGTCCAATTCTTAGCCGACCTAATTCACATTGATATGTGTTGTGAAGATTAAATATATAATGTGGATGTTTGTAGGATCTATTTTAGGTCCATGTTGACCTAAATTATGTATTACATGCTTGATTTGAGTGTGAAGAAGTTTTTCAATCATGTGTTAAGCCAAAAAGCTATTTTGAATTATTTTTGGCTACATCTAATTAGGCTGACCTAATTGATGTATGTGGATGTAATTGGGTATTTATATGTGAGACAATTTTGAGTTGTGATGATGGATGAGAGAGCAGAAGTGGCACACCAGGTGGAAGAGGTTTCATATTTTGAGAACATGTGAATTCAAAGGTGTGAGATCAAAATAAGAGGAGAATTGTTGAGCGACTGCTAAGCAGAGCAATATTTTGTATTCAGATCTTCATTGGAACTGAACTCAACATAAGGAAGGTGCATCTTACATTAGTTCACACTTTGGTTGTGTAGCCATCTTTTTTTTGTATCCTTTTGATTAATGAAATGGTGTGGAGTGGGGTTGAAACCTTGACCTCACTTTAATATGAACTTCCTCTCCAACACTATACCATCCCTATTCGAGATTTGATAGAAGTTGCTTTATGCTTAATATGAAATACATTAGAGTGCAATTTAGATAAAGGTTTGAACAGCTAACAACCCTCTACCAACCGATATTAATACTACCAAAGCACCTGAAGCTATGTGTTTGCATAGACTGGTTATTTTAAATATAAACAAGATTCCCTAAAATAGTTTAGAATTGCATGCAGGAAATATATCATTTAACCCTTTAAGATTATAAAGCCTGATTTCTTCATCTATAAAAGGGATTAAATCATATTTAAAAGATATTTAAGATTATTAAAAGGTTTTTTTAAGGGTTTAAAAAAAATTGAAAAGATTATTTTGTTGTAAGGCTCAAATTATAAGAGTCAATATTTGAAAGGGTTAGGAATTTTTAAAAGATATTAAGGATTTTAAGGGGTTTTTTTAGGGATATTATTTAATATTTTTGCTTGTAAAGGGAGATATGCCATATTTTTGTAAATCATATGGATAATGACCATTTTGGGTAAAAAATGTGTATAAAAGAGGGTGTTTTTGTACTTAGAGGGTAGATAGAGAATGCTGAGAAAAATTCCTTTGTGATAGTGATTCGTTCAACTCTGTGTGAGAGGCTTTATGCTTGTTTGTACTTGAAGGAGGAGAACATATTGTAATTTCATTATCAAGGAGATGTGAGGAGACTCTGCCAAAGTTGAAGCCTTGTAATTATGTTTGGAGCATAATCAAGGATCGGTCACTCCATTGGAGAGGGGCTCGGAGATGTAGCCATATTGGTGAACTCCATTATCAACTATTTTGTCTTCTCTATTCTTTCTCTTGTCTATTATGTTCATCACTTTATCATTTCTTTATTCATTTAAGCATTTCAGTTACATTTTAAAATAAGCATTTCAATTATGTTTTAAAGACCTTCAATTTAATTGTTATAATAAGTTATTAATCACGTGCAACAAGTCCTAGATCCTAGCATCAGATCAAGTGGTATCAAAGCTTTGTTGTGACTAGTGATTGCATAGGTGAATGATAATGTGATCTAGGAGCTAGTGAGGTGAAGGTACGATTGCATAATACAATCCTGAGATCAGTAAACAAAGAAATTTACCAAAGATGGAAGGATCGGAAGCTAGAAAAAGTATTGAGCTTGATGAGAAGAGTTTTCAATGAGCTTTTCTCGAAATGAAGGCTATGGTGGAAGAACTCTACCAAGAAAGACAAGAACGGAAGAAGTGTGAAAGAGGAGATTCATCGAAGGGAGAAAAGCATGAGGATCAAAAGGACAAAGGGAAAAGACCAAGAGGTGGTGATGAGCCTCTAGAAACT
>VDFB02126418.1:0-14838 GCA_007258455.2 Sequoia sempervirens
AGTTTCAATGGTTTCTTGTTGTATTATGTTATCATCATGATTACCTATGGTTGTTTCTTCTTTTTCATCAATGTCTTGCCTAATATAAGAGGTCGAAGGAGAGAAACACATAGGAATCTCAAAACTCTCATTGATTGGTTCTTCTAACACCAAAATATCTTCTTTTCCAATAGGAGAGATATTAGGAGAAGAATGAATATGATCGTTAGGAATGTCTAAGGTTGTAATCTCTTTCACTAAAACACTCTCATAGGGAGGGATATAATTTTTCTTAGCATGCCTAAAGAGGTAAAGGGTATATATTGTTTGAACAAAACTGAAAACCACTTCTAACCATCTTATGCAATGCTTTAAGAATGTAAACAATGCATATCCAAAGACAAAAAGTACTTTTATTCAATGTATGCAAAACTTTAAGAATGCAAACAATGTATATCAAAAAATGAAAAGCACTTTTATCAAACTTATGTAATTTTTTATGAATATAAACATTGTATGTCAAAGAAGTGAGAAAATACATTTTGTCCATATTCTAATACCAGGTTTTTAGAAGTGTGAACATTTCTAGGTCTCAGTGTGAAATTGAAAGGTTTCCCAAAATAGGTACCCCTAAATTGATGTTTGGACCTAGATGCATAAAACAATGAACTTGACTTGGAGACTTATAATTATATGTTATGAGGAGGCTTAGGAAACACATAAATGGGGTTTTAATGTTGTTTAAGGAGTGGTTTTGTTAAAATTTGGATTGGGTTGAAAGGATTCGCTTCCAAGGTGGAATGAGTTCAATGAAACTTTAAAAAATTACATCGATGTTTATGCTTTTTAGTTTTTAATATAGTCTATTAACCTAAGTCTGATAGTTTTGATGTTTCCAATGATTTAGAGAGATGCAAATGTGATACTTTTCTGTTAAAATTAGAAACCTATTAATACGTTAACTTGATGAACTCTGTATACAGTATTAGTAAATGAAATATGGGATGATGATACTCCAAATTAGATTACTGTTCAAATATAGGTTCACTAGAATGTAAGATAGAATTTTGTTGTCACTAGGATTTAGGACCTAGGGAAGCAAACTTTCTATACTCCACATTCAAGGATGCCCTAGAGATCTCAATCAAAGGATGAGAATGGGAGAAAGAGATATACTAAGGGACTTTCCTAGGATATGTTTAGAGATTAATGAGGGGTTCACCACCAAGCTAGGGCTTGGAAAAACAAATGCAATGCAAGATGATATGTTTAAACATAGTTTGATGCAATGCTTCACTAAATGACTTAGAAATACATGAAAAATAGAATAACAAGCTACAAGATGAAAGGTGTGCACCTGGAAAGCTGAAGATGACTGAATGGAGCTCTGAAATGTTGAGAATCCTAAAATTTTGGTCTATTGGGACTCATTCACCAATCTAGGTGAATCAGTCCCAGATTTGGGTTTCTACATAGAAATAGGTTTCTGGAAAAAGGGTACCTGAATCTGCAAAAATCCTGGAAAAATACCTGTAGTGGGACTCATTCACCACTTCTAGGGGATCAGTCCCATTTTTTTTCATGTCCCAGGAGTGGAATCTTGAACTGAAACTTTGCAAGCCTCTGGAGATGGATCAAATAAGCACTTTCCCACTAATTTCATGCAAATTGGATGGATATTTTTCCCTAATCTGAGTTTCCATGAGTCTTGACAACTTTGACGACATTTGCAATTTTGTCATTTTGGTACTTTTGAAGGCTTCAAATCCACTTTTCTTCAATCTATAAACCTGCAATCACACATGTAAAGAGGAGAAAAACTTGGTTGTTAGTGAATAGGGGTTTTCCTAGGTCAAACCCCTTTTAGGTAATTAAACCAAATGATGAAATAATGAAATATGAACATGAAACATGCAACATAGGACATGAAACATGAGCAATGATACCTTAAATTATGTCTCGTAAATTTATAACTCAACATGAAACAGCCATGAAGGATGTAGATCTTGATCTTGACAATAGGTGTAGAACAATGCTTGATCTTGGATCTTCAAGGTTACATCACAATACTAGCTCAATAACATGCTTGATGCTTGATAACCTTGACATGATGATGGATCTTGGATTGCTGCAACAATTGATGAAGAATTATTCCCTTGAATTCTCTTATAAATACTTGAATGCTCTAGGACTTCAATTTTCTATTTATGAATGCTCTTCGGTCATGCTCCACAAGAGGATATGTAAAAAGCCACAAAGAGAAACTAAACCTGGGAATTGGACATTCCAATAGGCGACTAACTTCTTCTCATGGTCATTCATTTACTTGTCAAACCAGGGCACGTATACTTTAAATGGAGCAGCACAGTATGTGCACTAAGAACTAGTTTCCAGTCACCATCTATAGAAAACAAATACTTAAAAGTAATGCAACGTAAAGCTTCTTAACTCAAACACAACTCGGCTAAAACATAAATCATAACAGCTATTATTAATGGACAAACTGTGAACTGGCTTTATGTTGTAGGAACAGACACAAGGATGGATTCCCAATGCTGCAGGAACAATATAAAGCTGAGTTTGTGTTGAAATCTACAGAAATAGACTCTAACTGGTAATCAACATGAAATGAACAGTTAACTACAACAACTTGCTACAGAATACTTACTAAGTGGGCCCCCTTAGCAAGCATCAACTAGATTACACAAGAAGTTGACTCAAAGCTTCATCGAATTTTATTCATACTCAGAACCAGGATACATCGATTACTCTATTTTGAGAAGAAAAACTTAACACAAAACTCTATTGCTTATTCAACTTAATTTTAACACATATTGTTTTTATCCTTGTTCACTCACGCAGGAGGAATGGTTATTTAAATGAAAAAGGAAACTAACTAACTAATAGAGGAAGTCATAATCATAAATACATTATGAATCCATGGAACAGATATTCATAAATGAAAGTCTATCCGCCGCATTACCTAATTCTCGTAGAAAATATAGCATTACACACTCCCTAGATCAAAGCGATCACTAAAGCTTCTTCCCCAAAGATTCGGGTCAAAGAGTTATTACTGAATGACTTCTTCAATGTGAGTCGAGATTCTTGCGCTTGATCAGTTTCTGCTACCTCCAACAATCCTACAATAAATGATAGAGGCGAAGGAAAACATACACACAAGTAACAGGACATCTATTCATTAATCACATGTTAATCCTATTCCATTATCCAAAATCATAAGCATATATCAGCCATGCGGGAGGTGAAAAAGGTAATTAATGAAGTTTTCAAGCTACAAGAATATTTAATTCATTGCTACAAGATACCACTCGAAAAGTCTTTAATCAACAGGTTTAAACAAAAAGTAAGAGTATCAAAAGTTCAAACTATGAGCATATTTACAAATTAATACTCACAAAAGTATTAGGTGAAAATGAGTGAAAGAACCTTGTATTTATACTTAATTATAAAAGAATTCCCAACATTATAACACTACAAGCCAAAATTAGATCTAGTAGTGTAAAATCCCACCAAAAATTTGAATTAATTTTGATTTTGGGTCACACGGGACTCATTTGGGCAAGATGGAAAATGAGTCCCATTAGGCATAATTTATGGGATCATTTTCAAAAATTCTTAGAAAGGTATAAACCCAGGATTGGTACCCAAAACCTAAGTGGGACTCATTCTCCCAAGGTGGTGAATGAGTCCTAGATCACTAAATTTGGTTCATACAACCTTAAAACATCTGAATTGTGATCGGATATTGGTTTGTGTCAGGATTATGCAAAAAAAATGCATTAATTAAGGCTTGTGGATGAAAAATAAGTCCAATTAAAGCATAAAGAAGTCCAAGTATTAATGACAACCCTAGAAAAGTGTGAAATTATATTACAACACTTTACAACACTCCAAATAAGATAGGATTAAGGTTAAAAAGAGATTTATTAGGTTTGGTTAATTAATAAAACCTCAAAAAAGTGTGAAAGTGTGTTACAACACTTTAGAACACCTTAGCAAGGTAAAAATTAAGTACATTAGTTCACAAGGGTGAAAGACCTAATGCAAGTGTGTTAAACACATTAAAACACTAAGTCAAGGCATCCTTAAGCTCAATTTTAGGAGGGCCCAAACAAGTGTGAGAATGTCACCAATGACATTTTTTGACACTACAGATAACACTCATCGCATGCTTGAAAGTCAAGATGGACTCTACCTTGTGCGTAACATAGTTCAGATCTTTGGAAAACACCTTACTTCAACCACTAGTTGTCCTTTAACCTCAAACAACGTCACAAGCCAAGGAGGAATGCAAATTCCTCCTCCCACAACAATTTCCTCTATTCCTATCTATACCAACCCTCAAGTCACAACAACAATGCAACCAACTAGTAATGTGATTCCTCCCTTTGGAATTTCTGCTAGCATCCCTAGTACCTTTGTGGCATCGCACATCATATCTCCTACCACCTTACCACCTTTAAGCATTTCATTCACTTGTCCCTCAAACACATACACCCCTTCACCTTTTTTACCTCCATCTCATGATACAAGCAATGACCCTCTCATAAATGAACTTTTGCAAACCATTTCATCCCTTCAAAAGATAGTTTCCACCATCAATCAAAATAAAAATGGCCCACCTACATATTATGTCAAAAGTAGTCCCTTTTCCTTGGATATATTGTAAACACCGATGCCACAAGGTGTAGAGGTGCCTAGATTCAAGAAATATGGGGGAAAGGGAAATCCTTCTAACCATGTTTCCACTTATACCCTCTTATGTAGTGACTTTATTCTTAATGATAAACTCTTGGCTAAGCTTTTCCCTAGGTGCTTGAAATATACTACCTTGGAATGGTTCTCTTCATTACCAAACAACTCCATTCATTCATTCAATGAACTTTTTGATGCATTTATAAACCATTTCCAAGTGCATATGACTCCTAAAATGACCTTGGATGATTTGATGAAATGAAAGCAAAAGGAAGAAAATATCATTAGCTTTATCTCGTGCTACCAATTGCTTTATTCCCAAATCAATGTCAAGGTTCCCAACCCTCACCTTCAAAATATGTTCATAGAGAATTTCCAAAGTAAGATACATGATAAACTTACCATGATGAGACTCCCTTCCTTCATGCACTTATGTACTGCCCTCCGTGATTATCAAATTCGGTTAGTAGCGGAGATGCAAGATCCACTTCTAGCCATACTCAAAATTCTGAGTCCGCAAATAAAAACAATTCTCAACCTTTTAGAAAATAGAATAAAGGATTCCTTCAATTCAATACCCCTCAACAAACAACTCAAAATTTCAATAACCAAGTAGTTGTTGTTAAAGCAGCAATACCCTTTAGCTATGGGGACCGTGAAGGAAATTCACTCTTGCCCGAGCACTTCACAAACAATGATATAACTCTGGGGTGATCCCACAATAGTGGTTGGTTTGCTAAATTTCTTTTGGGCCAACCGACACTAAAAGGCTATTTTTTCTAACTAAATCTTCACTTTTGTGGAACCTATAGCGTTAAACCATGAGTAAATTTGAAGATTATGCAAACTATAGTTTCGTGAAATTTTGTCTATAGATTCTAAATATATATTTTTATTTATTATGGAATCAGATTACACTTTTTTTCCATCTCCCTCAAAAACTAGTTCTGCTTAGAAAACAACATTTTTAAGGAGTGATGCTCACCGTGATAACGAGCAACTTTTTTTTTCATAGAAGGATAAAATTCAAATTCTTTTGAATTTAGATTTTTAACTCTGATATCTAGTTCTTCCACTTGGTTATCTATAGTGTTTTATTGAATTATTTTTCCTTAATCAATTTTTGAATTCAAACCAATTACAATTCAAACATAGGTAGACCGTATAACGTGTAAATTTTTTTGTATGTATCGAAATTCAATTACTTTTTTTGTTGGATCAAGGACTTCACATTCTCCAAGCAGATATATATATATATATATATATATATATATATATATATATATATATATATATATATATATATATATATATATATATATATATATATATATATATATATTTTGATAATCTTCTATTTTTCAACATGTGTAGAACAGAAAGCTTCATTTTCAGTGAAAAACCTATGTTTAATAAAACTAAAAAAAAAAAAAGATAATAAAACCCACACACATTAAAATTATAGTCGTTGGATAGCTCATTCCAAGGACTACCTAATTCCAATTGGGTTCGTGAAGTCTCCTCCATTTTCATCCTCAACCTGAGCTTCGAAGGGAAAAAAGTATAGGTTTTTTTGTGCCAAAGAGTAGGGAGGTGGGAAAAGGGGGGTTCGAGCGAACCAAGGTTCATTTGAACCCCCTTTCAAAAAGGGGTTTTCATTGTTTTTTTTGGTGGGATGGGGTCCACCTTGCATTTAACTCATTCACATGAACTAGGGTTCATTCGAACCCTTTTTTGGTTCGCTTGAACCAAATGTTTCATTCAAACCCCAAAAACCAAAATATTTTATATGGGGTCATTTTTTACCACTTTTCCTTCCTCACTCAAATTGTAAACCACTTTTGTGGGTTTACCCTCTTAGAACAGAAAATCATTACCTTGCCTCATGTTAAAACTCTTGATCCTAATAAACCATTACCCACAAACTTTAGACCAAATTCTTACCGTCACTATCACCAAAAAAATGGACATGATACGAAACATTGCAAGTGTCTTAAACATCTTGTCCAAGACCTCATTGATTTCATTCAACTTTCCATTGGAAGTGTTAATGATCAAGGAAATAATTTTGTTTCCCATCCTAACCAAAAATTGCAAATCTTTACCAACCTTGGGTATGTGTAGCATCATGATGGGCCAAAAAGTGGTGATATGATGGGTATGCACATAGGCTATGTGGCTGACGATTATTTGTTTACCAAAAATTGATGAAATGAAAAGGGTTTTTAAATGAGATTCTCAGCTTTCCACCAATATAAATTATGCTTTACTTTGAATTTAATAAATAATGATTATTTATTTTCTATTTGAATTATGACTAAGGTCTTAATTGATAGGCTAATTGAAAAACATCTATAGCTTTCAAATGGTATCACATTTGAAACTGAAACATGTGTCACATTTTATGCTTCACATACTATAAGATTAAAAAAAAAATTGAATTTCATGAAGTTTTTGACCAAGTTAAGGTGGTTAGACATATGAGTTTTTAAATTTTTAAAAATTTGTAGTAAAAAATTCATAATTAATTATTTACTTAGAAAAAAATTACAAAAAAAATATTCATCACATCGGCACATGAGTCCTCTACTTATAATTAAAATCTTATAAAAAATAATTATCATTTTATTATGGTTAGGATGGCCAAACAGACACCTACTTATTTTTTCCCTAAAATTTAAGTACTACTACATTGAAATTTCAAATTTTCACCAAATAGATTTTTTTTCTTTAAATAAACCTAGTAGTTTAGAAACTTCATTCAATTTTATATAGATTCCATTCTTACATTATTTTGAAATAATATAGGTAACTTATTCAAATTTTTACGTCAAGTTGCCTAACTTTGATTTTTTATGAATTTTTTGCCACTTAAGGGCTTGTTTTTTCCATGATGATCCTGCACATATGCCCTTATGCCTAATCATAACATTTCATTTGTCAAATATAATTTGAAACCACAAATAATGATGTGATGAATGTTGATACATACATGATGACAACAATGATATTGTTGAACACGATACATATGATATGGTAGGAGTGATAGATGTTATTCCTCGTAAGGGCCGAACTAAAAAGCCTCTTGAGATTGTTTTCTCTTTACAGGATATACTTAAACATGCGCCTCATGGTCCTATTTACATAGTCAGCTAAATCTATGGAAAGCCCACTAATGGAATATTAATAGATCTCGTCTATGGAGAGAATGTGATCACTAAGGAATTCTTACTTCTACATGAACTCTATTAAGATATATATGATAAATCAAAAGCATGGATCAAGACGCATAATGGTTTCACTTTCCCTATGATGGGACCGATCACCCTTCCTTTACAAATAAGACTGAAAACATTAGATGTCTCATTCTACATCATCCCACAGTCAGACCAATTTCGTGTGAAGCTAGGCTATCCATGGCTTTGCTCCATGAATGTAGTCCCTTCAGTTGTACATAAATGCTTAAAGTTTCCCTTTGAAATGAAATTTTCACTGGGAATCATAGTGGCTTTTACCCTTTGTCTTCCTGTGAAAAATTTTCATTGGATTTCTTTTGGGCCAAGCCTATGGAACCTATCAAACCATGAGAAGACCTTTTTTTCAAATCTTATCAAAAATTCAAGGCGAAATACATAGCGAAACTATCCCTTCGAAACATGCCTCAACCAATAATCAAGCCTACCATCATTGATGAGACAATGATTGAACCTAAAGAAATTCCAAATAACCAAGACCCACTTAAGACAGGACCTTCACCCATTTCCTACAAAATACCAAGAGAATGAAAACAATCCCATTACACCTCCTATGATAAAACAAGTTTACAAAGTTAAAGAGAAAGTGGTTGAATAACCTTCCATGGTTCCTTTCCTTCCTCCCCTTAAGGAAGAAAAGAAACCTATGGCTAATCAACCTGCTCCCACACAAACACAACTTGAAAACCAAACTAAAAGAAATAGAGGTGCTAGAGAGAGTAGGTGTAGACGTCGTGCTCTTGCTCGCAGGTTAAATGAAAAAATAAACAAACAAAATCAGAATCCAAACTTGATTGAAGCAATGCATGATGATTCTCCCCCTTTATTGAAATAAAAAAGATCCTATAGCACAACCGCAACAAAGAGATAAAACCTTCTTTATAAATTATCACTCGGCCTCCTGTTGTGATTAATTTAGATGATGATGAGGAGATTACTAGAATTGATTAGGAGATGCATAATGAATTGAATACATTGTTTTCCTCTTCCATAAGCTTAAACAATAATTCTTCTAAGAAGAGTGTTAAACTTGGTGATAGCCCTAGTTTGGAACTTGCTATTATTCCTTTGGCTAGTTGTCCACCTACAGTATACAATGAAAATGATTGGGATGTGGACGACCTACTTTAGGTTGACTTTCATGTGCCTTACTAGTCTTTTGAATTATTTATTTTATGTGATTGCATGTGTGTGATGTGTTCTCCCATACAGTTTTGTTTGATGTATCTCTCTCTCTTTGTGGCATTCCAATATTTGTACCTTCATTCTTCTCTATGTCATAAATATTTTATCTTTTCCTTTATATTTTTCTATGTCTTGTTTTTTCCTTTTGGGGATGACACAAGGCATCAAGATATTCATGTCTCTCTTCCATGTTGACCAACAATATTTTCCCTTTTATCTTTTTCCATTTGTCTTGTGTTTTCCTTTTTTGCATGATGCAAGGCATCGAGATATTCACATCTCTTCCATGTTGAACTGAAAGGGTTTTCTTTGCTTTCACTCTCTTTGTTTTATTCTTCTAGTTCTATGTGTATTTGTGGAATGATGACATTTCTGAACTCTCTAGAAAACATTGTAGCAAGAACATACTGACCCCAAATCCATAGATCCCTTATGTGTGTTTGGAGTTTCATTTTGGGGGAAACCCCTCTCTTTTATTTTGCATGACATAGCTTTATTTGGAAACATATGGCTTGGCATAGGGATTTCCAACTTAGCTCTCATGTCTTCTTTATTGTTATCATTCATCATTTTCTACTTTAAAGTTATTGCTCACAGCATGGTGTTTAGCAATTTCTTTAAAGTGGGGGCATACATTGGCATTATTCTTTTGCATTTTTCCTTTTCATGTTTCATAGTGTAGTCTTCTTATTTCATGCAATGCATTTTGTCTTTTTGGTTGACATTAGGTGTGATGTCCTTCAAGAGTGTGATCTCTCTTAGCACATTGCATTCCTCTTAGTGGTTTGATGTGTCACGTGTTGCATCCCCTAAGTTGTGGATCTTTATTCTTTGATTGGTCCTCTCTTGGAGACATTAGGCACAATGTTCCCTAAGGTAAAGACCTTACATGAATTAACAAATACTCCTTTGAACATTCCCTATTATTGCATTTGCACTTTCAGTTATATGGTCATGACCTTGCATAATACATCTTGCATACCTGTGGAGCCATCTTTTTCTTTCATGATTTCCAAGCATACAAAGCTTTGTTTTCCTCATGAAGCTTGAAGTTCATTGTTGTGTGGCACCTTATCAAAGTTATCAAGAGGTATAACTTTGGTATGGTTTGACAGGAAGCCCGATTGAGGCACGAATTTCCTATAGCCACTCACGTGTGTCTGTGAGTGCATACCAGCCATGTGTGTATGTGTCTCACCCCTTTGGATTATTGACCCAGTGGATAGCCAAAATTTTTGTTGCCTCAAAGTGAGCATGCATTTTTTGAACAAATAGCCTAGACCTGATCCACATCATGATGGACAAATGGTCGAATCTTGATCCACCCCCTCTTTTGTTTTGTCTCTCTTTTCTCTTTAGGTGTTTGGCAGTGTATGTTTATGCCTTGTTCTTGCTCTTTATATCATTTTCATGTGTTTTCTTTTGTGCCTATGTTGGTTTTCCATGGGACCTTGATCCTGGGGGCTTGCACAACCCTCTTAATCATGGTCATCCTGTCTAGCTAGCATTGGTACATTTGGACCCCTATTCATGCATGTTGGTCTACTTTAGTGTGAGTTGGAAGCAAGTTCCTCCTCTCACTAAATTGGGGGCTAGATGTAATCATGGAAAAAGTACTCCCTAACATGGCCTTGATTTAGTGTTGTAATATTTCAAACATATTCACATTAGGTCTTGGGTCCTTGTGAACTAAATGAACCTAATTGGTACCTTATTTGGAGTGTTGTAAAGTTTTGTAATACACCATCACATTTTTCTAGAGTTTTATTAAATAATTGGGCTTCTTTATGGTTTAATTGGCCTTATTTTGCATCCACAAGACTCATTTAATGTATCTTTTTTAGGATAATCCTAGCATAAATAAATATCCAATCATAATTTAGGTGTTTTTAGGTTGTCTGGCCCAAATTTAGTTATTTGGAACTCATACGTCACCTTGGGCATATGAATCCCACCTAGGGTATTGGGTCCTGATCTAGATTTTACACCTTTCTAAGAATTTTTGAAAATGGTCCTATAATTTGTGTCTAATGGGACTCATACACCACCTTGGGCATATGAGTCTCGTGTGGCCTAAAATTAGAATTAATTCAAATTCTTGGTGGGATTTTATCCTCCTAGATCTAATGTCAACTTGTAGTGTTGTAATTTTGGGAAATTTGGCATAATCAAGTATAAATACAAGTTTCTTTCACTCATTTTACAGCTAGCAAGTTGAATGAGCATTCTTATAGAAATTTTGAGTTCACAAGAGCAATCAAGTGTTTACAAGAGCATTCAAGAGCTGATTATTAAGTTCTTTAGAGTATTATTCAAGCAACAAGCATCATGTGAAAGTCATCATACATCATGTTTGTCTTTGAGCTCACAATTGTGATGTAGGGTTCCATGATTCAGGCTAGCATCAATTCAAGATCTATCCCATTCAAGCAAGATTCAAGATCTACATCCATTGGAGCCACTTCATACATGGTTGCAGCACTTTATTGCTAGAGTTTGGTGAGTTGCAACATCTTATTTTTTTCATTCATCATTCTCCATTCCTATCTCATTTCATTTCAAGGTTTGATTACCAAAACGGGGCTTGACCAAGGCAAACCCCTTTCTACTAACAAAACAACATTTTTCCCTCTCTTTAGTGTGTGATTTATAGGTTTAGGTTGAAGACACATTGAAGAGAAAGTTCGAAGAAAGTTGTAAAAGTTTTCAAAGTTGTCACCTTCCATTGAAGATCATTGGAAGACTTCTACAAGTTGTAAATCAAGGCTTCGAATCTAGAAATTAATTGGAAAGGATAGAGCAGACATTAAGGAGTAGATTCAGACTTTGAAGTTTCAAAAAACCCTAACTAGACTAATACATGGTTAGTTCTAGCATATGGGTCTCGGTATAGGTCATTTTCCAGATTTTTGTAGTTTTAGACACCTTTTTGCCAAATTTTAGCTTCTGCCTAGAAACCCTAATCTGGGACTAAATCACCCAGATTGGCATATGAGTCCCAACAGGTTTTAAAATTAGTGTTTTCATCATTTTAGGCCTTCATCGAGTCTTTTTCAAGTTTCCAGGTGCACACCTTTCATCTCTCATCTTTTTGTTTTGATTTACATGTATTTTTAGATCATTTAGTGAAGTATTGCATCATATTAGGGTTAAGCATTGGATCCTTCATTTCATTTATCTTTCCAAGCCCTAGCTTGGTGTTGAACCCCTCATTAGTTTATAATGAGGCCCTAGGACAACCCTATTGCAAAATCCCTTTCTCCTTTGCATACTTGAGATTGAGATCTCCAGGGTTTCCCTTCAATGAAATCATTGGGAGATGTGTTTTCTTTATGTTCTAAACCATAAGGAAGCAAATCCATTTTCAAATATTTTAATAGGCCTTTAACACCATTCCTCGGCAATAGTTCCAAAATGTTTGGACTAAACTATGAATGGGTTTTGGGAATCAACTATCCTTGTAAATATATCCAATTGGTAAATGTATTTCTAGATCAATCCTCAGGACTTTTTTGCTAGCTTCCTCAATTTATTCCTTAAGCATCAATCTAGGAATTGTAAACTTGTGAAAGGTGTTGTGACAGTTTACATAAGGGCTGAAACTAGTGAATTAAGTGGCCCAAATGAATGCATATAGAAATTAAATCAAGACACACTTCTCAATCTGTAAATTTAATCAAATCCTATTTTTAATCATTACCTTCCTATTTCAAATCAACACACACACACTTTTGAATTCTAATTTAAATTCTTAAGATCAATGTTTTAGAGTTTCACAATGCATTTGAACATTAATGTTAAGAATAGAAAGGATGTATTACTAAAATTGCACTAACATAACTCGAGCGATAGGGGCTATAGTAACCAAGTGACAAGATCCATGGTGTCCTAGTGACAAGATCTAGTGAAGCTGTGCAAATTATTTCAGTGTTCTAAAAATATAGTGTACTTTACAAATTCGCATATATGCATTGTACCTACAATCTATGCACATGCCATGCATTAACAATATTTTCAAAAGAAAAATCACTCCACACTGAACAAATAAGATCACGTTGAACTTAGCAATTTAACAATATGCATACCAAATTACTGAACTTAGGGTATGTGCAGGATCTTCTGCTTAAAACAAAGTCTTAAGTAAAATTTAGAAAACAAAGTTAGAACTTGAGCAAAATTTGAATAAGTTATCTATATTATTTCAAAAAATTTAAGAATAGAATATGTAGAAAATTGAATGTAGTTCTCTAAAACCATTGTGGGCTTTTTTTTTTTAAATCTGGAGTGGTGAAAATTTCTGTACCCCAATGCAGTAGTGCCTAAATTTTAGGGAAAAAATAAGAAGTAGGTGTCTATCCGGGACCAATCTCTAACCACAATAAAACATAATATATTTTTATAATATTTTTTAGATATAAAAGAGGACCTCATACCATGTGATGTGCATATGTTTTTTGTAATTTTTTCCAAGTAAATAATTAATTATGAATTTTTATTACAACTTTTAAAATAGAAAAATTCTCAGAGGTTTGACCAATCTTAACTTGGGTCAAGACTATGAAATTCAAAAAAAAATCCTAGTATGCTTAAGCATAGAATGTGACACATGTTTTGGATCTTCAAAAAATGTGATACCATTTGAAAGATATAGATGTTTTTCAATCAGCCTATCAGACTTAGTCAGAATTCAAATAGAAAATGAATAATAATTATTTATTAAATTCAAAGTAAAGCATAATTTATATTGGTGGAAATTTGAGAATCTCCTTTAAAAACCCTTTTCGTTTCATCAATTTTGAGTTAAAAAAAATTCGTCAGCCACATACCCTACACATACCCATCATATTGCCACTTTTTGGCCCATCATGATCCTGCACATACCCCTTAATTGAATCAATAAAACACATATGAAATCACTGAACCAACATAAATCATACCTCACACACAACAATAGAAAGATGAATCCAAACGTTGGTTAAGGATTGGGCCCTTTCTCCCAACCAATTGAATGGAGGAATACATTTACATAGTATGCAGATTCAGCACTAATAACTTAATAGTCTTATGATTATATTAAATTCAACTTCAAGATTTCTTTCATACTCGATATATATATATCTACAAAATAGAATATTAAAAATAGATATATCCACAATTTGTAAGTTTATGACCAAAAATAATTGACCAGTTTGGAAAATAGTGAGGTGGCCTTCAGCCTACTATTTTCTAAAACCCAAAACTGATTACAAAACCTGATTACCAAACCATTGACTAAACAAGTGCTAGAAGACAAAAACTAAATAGAAACCAAAAGATAATGAAATCTTCTAGGTAATCTTCACCACTCATCCCTTCAACCTCAAAAACCATTGTTTCACATAACCACCAAAATTAGTACTCATAATCATTTAATTGCTAAGTATTTTGTATCCTTCATTCCATATTAATAAACTTCAATTCTTTACAACTATTATGGAGATTTAGGAGGAAAGAGTCCAAAAGGTATGTTATGATGGACACAAGACTAGGTAAATCCGTGCTAAAATTAATGACTGACATTTAACCCATCAATAATTATGGTTTGTGGATTTGAGGAAGTGTTTGAAGATGTTAGATGTGGTTTCACTCCAAGTTTCAAGTGGTTTGGTGGTCCACGTGTCAAGTTGTGAATGGACAGTTGGTTCATTCAATTGTTGCTTCC
>VDFB02126419.1:0-24021 GCA_007258455.2 Sequoia sempervirens
GTTTAGTAATATAACAAAAAAATTGATAGGTTTTTTATTAAAGGGGATTTGAGCTCCTTCCCTTATGCTCTTGAAGGAAACATATTGCCTCAATTAGGGTTGGATCATTATCCAATCAAATTAGAAATTATAGGGGACAAAAGACCAATAAGATGTCCATTCAAATTTGAGAATATGTGGCTAAAAGACCAATTTTTTGGGGATTGATAGCCCAATGGTGAAAAAAGTCAAAACTTGATGGGACAAAAATGTTTGGAGTGGTCACAAAATTGAAGATGATCAAAAACAACTAAAATCATGGAAAAAATCTCACTTCAAAAACATATTTGAAACAAAATCTAAATTGGAAGAGGAATTAAAGGCTTTGAATGAAGAAGTTTTCTCAATGGGTATGGATAAGGAAAATGTTGTGAAAGAGAAAGAACTCCTAAAGGAATATGAAGATGTGCAGTCCAAGGAAGAAGTCTATTAGAGATAGAAATCAAGAGAAATGTGGATCATGGAGGGGGATAAAAAGTTCCAGGGAAAAATTTAAGAAACCACCCCCCCTCGGCGAAGGTGTAAAATCCTAGCGAATCTTGTATACTTCTCGATAAAAATATTAATTTTAGTGGCAATTTTTTTCATTTTTGGGAAAAAAAATCTCGATTGGTGAATCTTTTCTAATCGCTCAAAGTCTATGGAAAATCTTGGAAAATTGAAATGGTTTTTAAACCAATAAAATATTTTAATTGGCAATTAAAAAATCCGGCCAACCAATAAAATATTTTCACAAATTAAACCTATTTTCAAAATGAAAAAATTTGTTGGCGATTATTTTTTTTTCAAACCAAAAAAATATTTTCATTGGTGAATTAAACCTATTTTCAAATGAATAAGAAAAAACATTGGCGAATTAGAAAAATCTCAAACTAATAAAAAAAATTCAGGGGCGAAATGTCAATGCAAATCACTATTACCACAACCGTTGGATGAATTTTTGATGGACGGTTGTAGTTGCATTCCAGAAGTATATCTCTAAAGCACTAGATTTGAGAATTGAAACCTCTAGAATTACACTAGAGCCGTTAGATGCAGACACGTGGTGAGATCAAGGCTCATCGCTCATCGCGGTAATGAACTCGATGGGTTGAAGGATTTTGGCGATGAGCAATAGAAGAACTTAAGTGGCAAAAATATGCACGTGCATAAAGTTTGTTTTAAAAGAGAGACTGCCTAGGAAGAATGTAGGACCAGGGCTTAAAAACTTAATCTTCCATATGTGTGAAGGATATTCCATATTTTTTGCTAGATGTCAGCGCAAATCAATATAACCATGACTATTGCATGAATTTTCAATGGACGGCTATAGTTGCATTTTGAAAGTATATCTCTGAAGCACTAGATTTGTGAATTGAAACCCCCAAAATTACACTAGAACCGTTATATGTGGACACATGGTGAGATCAGGATCATCGCTCATTAATGCCATATCTTAGTTTTTGAAGAAAGTGTGGCTACGGTACTACCGACGGTGGTGTGGATTAATGCCATATGAACATCTAGAGAGAT
This sequence comes from Sequoia sempervirens, assembly GCA_007258455.2. Classification (NCBI taxonomy): domain Eukaryota; kingdom Viridiplantae; phylum Streptophyta; class Pinopsida; order Cupressales; family Cupressaceae; genus Sequoia; species Sequoia sempervirens. The sequence continues at coordinate 1,552 of VDFB02126419.1, forward strand.
TGATTGGATAGATTTATATTGAAAACTACACGATGTACTACAAAATCGTAGATGATGATGTCAATAATCCAGTGATCTAGTGAAACAAGATTTGCAATGATTTCATATTGTTTGAGTGGCACTGGCGATTTTGACAATTGACAGCTTGTCAACTTGAGGTACATTTTGCATGTAGCCAGGTTGTCAGAGTCTAAACGTCAATCAAATTAAACATTTAAATTGTAAATGTAAGGCTTAAGTTACATGAATCAATTAAGTTGGTTTTTTGGTTTGCGCGAATCATGATTATTACTATACCCAACCTCACACGTGACACGTAAGGTGTACATAGGGACCAGGCTGGTAGTGCCACTATTGGCAACACTATTGGCCCATAAATAAGGATAGTGAGCACATCTAAAATCATTCGTTGAAGGCTAAAGGTTATACAATTGAGTGCAATGTTTGAATTATCATAAGGGTTTTCATTTTGTAGGGTTAATAAGGATTCAGGAAGAAGATGATGTGGTATTATTGGGGATACTCAAAATTCTCTTGCCTCTTGTTATGTAGTTATAGAGTAAAAGACCAATTTCCTTCAAGTTCAAAATGGGTGGAATTGGAAAGAAGTTGATTTGGTTCACCTAACTTCTCAGAGAGGTTTTGAGCCAGGATGAAGAGCTCTGATGGAGATAAGTGCTCTCCCAATGCATGGAAGTTGCAAGTAGAAGATGGGAGTAGTATTACAACCCCTCATCTTCTATATGACTCTAATTTTCAAAGGGGATAAGTACATTTTGTATCTTCACAACTCCCATTTCCCTAGTTTGATTGGCCCCTCATTCCCCATGCATTTATTTTTAGGGCCCATGGCTGACCTGGCAAGTCCCATGCATTTATTTTTAGAGCACATGGTTGACCTGACAAGTCCCATTTATTTTTAGAGAAACATGTATTACATTTAGGTTTTCATCAGTGGTTTAGTAGAAGCTTGGCGCTTGTGCTTAAATTTGTATTTATACTATGTAATAATGTGACATTGTAATTCAGTTGTAATAAAATAAATGGTTGTGCTACTAATGTGACATTGTAATTCATTTTATTAAGGCCTTGATGTCAATCCTAGCGCATTAAAGGTTAAAACAACTTTAAAACACATGTTTATTATTTATATCATAAATTACTGAATTGTTCGATGATAATTTGATGTATGGTTGTAGTTGCATTTTGGAATGAAATGCACAGAGCACTAGGGTTGTGAAATTAAACCTTCAGAATCACCCTATAACCATTAGATTTACAAAGATCAACGATTTAGAATTTGTTGTCAATGCAGGACTAAATGGCTTGCTTTAAATGTTTTCAGCCATGTACTAATTGTGTAGTCTGGAAGCAACACACAAACATTTCAGTTTCATTCACTTTAATGTTAAAAAAAAGCACTTTCTACTACTAAGTGATTTTATTTTTAAGTGAGAGGGTCAACATAAAGGGAGATTTCAGTCTTCAGTTTGCTCATTGTAGTGCACCACCCTGTTCTGGGTTCCACAATTCCACTTCCAACAAAGCCATTTCAGTAACCCAGTTTCCATGATTGTCAACATTAATCTTTTCAAGAATCAAAATCCAAGTGAAAGAATTCATGCGGCTATGTTTCATCGTTTGAAATTTCTTAAAATATTATACTATCAAACTTTAAAGTTTGGGTTTAGGGTTAAGAGACTTAAGAATTAAGAAAAATTAATGAGGACTAATAGGGAATTCACAGTTTCACATTGTATAAGGATGTCTACCTGCAATACCACTAGAGCAATGTCGGATAAAAAAATACATTATGGAAAATTGCTTAAAACCCTAGGTTTCACTAATGAATACCATGATATTTATGATCCTGAAACCCATGGTAGGCATACCTAAGAACTTATATTTTCATCTCAGAATAAGGCCTCAAATAAAATGCAAGTTAATAGTATCAGTACACCATGGGTAACTAAATTAGGGTACATGATGTTACATGAGGTTTTCTCTTGCCCAAAATTATGATGGTAACAAAAGAGAAATTGTTAATAAAGATAAAAATAATAATAATTGTTATCCATTAATGCAGAAGAACTTGGAAAAGTGTTAGGGTTTACAACCGAAGAATTTGGAAAAGTCCACTTTGACCTAGAAAATATTGCTAGTGATTATGAAGCAGTGGTTGAAATGGAGAAAAATTCTTTCTTAAATAAAATAGTTTAGGATAGAAACAAATTGAAAGGTGATCATAAGCCTCCTTATGGTTTAGATATTTTTAAACCATGGGTTCAGGATACTATTTCCATGCTAGCATTTTTCCTTGGTCTGGATAGCAATTTGGAAGTGGGTGCAAGCCTCCTTGAAATGGTATATAATATCCATTATGGTGTTCCACATGTCAAATATAATTTTATTGGGCACATTGTAGAATCCATGCATAAACAATTTTTAATGATTAAAGGAGGTTCCACCAAGACATTTAGGTTCACAACCTACTTGTGCTATCTTTTTCTATTCAAATTTAGAGGAATGTTTCAGACCAACAAGCCTTAGATTCAACCCTATAGTAATGCTGAGGAAAAGAAAATGGCTCTAGTATATGAATGGACCACTATGATAAGGATGCATGATTATCGAAGGAACTATAGTCATTTTGTAGACTACTTTTGGCTCCATTGCATCAAACAATTACAAATACTCCAATGCTTAGATTGCCTATGTCATGTAGAAACGACATTAAATAGGAAAAGAAATACAATTGGTTGATTGGTACTTAATGGAAGAATATACTGTGCTAAGATTTTATGGATCGGGAGTACAGCCATACAAACTTCCAATACATGTGACAAAAAGGGTTTTTTCTTTGGAATATGTAAGGAAGATACAGAGTATTGATGAACTACACTTTGTCGGTCAGCAAAAGAAAACCTTATTTCCTTCTTTACTTTTTTTATGTGGAGGGAACCTTATTTCCTTCTTTACTTTTTTCATGTGGAGGGTTCACATTCAAGAGAAAAGCATTTAGTGTGGCACATAATCTTTTGAATTTTTTTTTATTTTGATGTTATCTGTCACTGGTAGTATGATCCATGTGACACCATTAAATCAATGATTGTGCTCAATAAGAATGTTGCAAGTAGAATTCAACATCAAAGTAAACCCTTGCTTGAAAACTTGAGAAACAAGGATTCTTGGGATGAGGTCAAAATTGCAATGGAGAAAAGTGCTGCTGAGAATGGTATTCCTTTTGAACAATTGTTAGCAGAAATTATGGCATTGCATTGAAAGACAATCAGGAGGTACAACAATTTTTATGAAAAAAGTGATAAACCATCTAGTAGAATAAAAATCCCAGATTCTCTAGAGAAGGAAGTTATAGAAAAAAATTAGTCACAATAAAAAATTACTACCTTTTGGTCTACGAGGAAGGAGCTAGGTGATCCAAGAGCTCTTGCAGAGTATGGAGATAATGAAGAAGATCGCGAGTTTAGCAAATTGTGGATGAACAAGAAGATAAAGAAAGTGATGATGAATCTAATGATGATAAGGAAAAATAAAGCCATGTCAATTTCACACTTGGTTTAAGTGAGGCCACAAAAGAAGCATATACTATAGGAGTAGCCATAGCTGAAAAAATGGGTTATGAAGGTGGTCCTTTGTATCCCAAAGACAAGGCCCTTGGACGATAATAGATGTAGAGCATAGAAAACCAATTGATAAATTTGGCCATGGGCTTGGAGGTGAAAAAGTAGACCGAGGGCATACAAGTCAATTTGTTAGAGCTTCAAATCATCATCCTCATGATCAAACACAATCACAACTAGGACATGCCCATGGTGGAGAGCTTAGTGCAATTGGCACTGCCTTTGGTGGTGATGGTATTGGTAGTAGTACTAGTAGTGGTCAACATGTGCTACAACAAAAAATTACACACAAGAGGAAAACAATACAATATACCACATAAACACCAGGTGATAAAGGCATATAGAAGAGGCAAAGGATTTTGACAGGTCCAAGTCACACTACCAGTGGATCCACCACAAAGGAGTTATTTCCAGGAACTCCCCCACTACCAGTTAGTTTGGATACGACATCATTAGCAACTGTAAGTACTCTTATTCATTCACCATTCAAGCATTCCATTGTTCCTGCGTCCCTAGGCTTTGATTACATTGAAGAGTTTAAAAAGAAATCATACATGAATAAAAAAGAAAAGAAGCAATTGATGGAGAGTGTGTATATTGTAACTTCGGAGCCTGCAACAACCATGGTATTACCCACATTTGACACAAATAAATAAATCATGGAGTACACAGTTCTTGATCCCATAGTTCAAAACAAACCAGCAAATCAGATGGCTTGATCTAAATTATAGGTGAACAATATTCAATTGGATTTTTCTAGACTCAAAAATATTAACAAAATTAATGTATCAAAGAAGAAAAATGAATTGGTGTACACATCATTGCTAAAGAAAGATAGAGAGAAAAAAAGGTTGCAGACTCAAATTGAAAAGTTACAGGAAAACCTAGCAAATGAGAAAGCAAAGAGGAAAGCAACAGATAACAAGAGCAATGAATTAGAAAAAAGAACAAAAAAAATATGCCTCTACATCAACAAGCAAAGAGGATAAGTAGAATCATATTGCAGTGAATGAATTGAAGAAAAGGCTAGATGAGAGCAACAAGAAATATGATGAGGAAAAATCCACTTCAAAAAAATTAAGACTAAGCATTGCGAATGGAAATGCACAATAGGAACAAAAATTGGAGAGAAAAAGAAATGAAAGATTGGAGGCAGAGCTGATGGAAGCAAAAAATGAAATTAAGTCTTGTCAAAATAAGTTATCTGCATTTTGTAGAGAAATAATGAGGCATATGAAACAAAAGATCTGGGATGAAATAATGCAGAGGATTGATCATTTGTGTGACATGTTTCAATTGATTGATGCTATCATACAACATCATAAGAAGCTCAACAAATATTTAGTGGACAACAAAAATGTGTTGGCATTAGAGAAATCTACAAATCAAATTCAACAAACAGTCTACAAAGCTAGTGGAAATGTTTTGAAATCAAAAGGGATTACTAATTGACTTGCTACATCAATGACGTTGTCATCTATCATTGAAAAGTGTTTGAGAATGTGTGAAACAAAGGGATATTTGTATTTGGCTGCAGACAAGATGAAGAAGGTGGATGAAAGGTAAGGAACTTCATAGAGCTTGGTTTGCTAGAGGTTTTTGACACAATGAGTGATTCATTGGAAAGAATGATTTCAGAAAGAAGATGGAGGATGTAAGGAAGATTGATTTGGGCCAGTTTCCTCAGAACCCAAATGTAGCGAAATATTTGGATGCCATCAAACCATTGCCAACCTTCAATGCAAAATTGATTGAAGAATCCAAGACAAGTTCCAATTTGAATCATGAATTGTTAAAAAATCTTCAAGTCAAACAACATCAGTTAGAACAAATGACAATTCCACCACCTGAACAATGGAAGTTGCTAGAAAAGGTGTTGCAGTGATTTAATTTTTGATAATATGAGTTTCCAAGTTCCAACTTAGCTCTGTGCAAAGTTGTCTTTGAGCAATATTTTGCATTGTCAATGCCTCTATGTATTCCTTCATGTGATAATCAATAAAAAAGCTCAAATTCATACTTCAGTAATGTGTTGATGTTCAATATTTGTATTATTTATTTTATCATTTGAAGAAAAATTATGGTAGTGGTTTCAACTACTAGATACACTTTAAGCGATTGTTGATGTTCATTGTTGTATATGCCACTAATACTATTATTAATATGTTATTAAGCATTGAGTTGAGCGATGAATCGTTGAGTACATGTTCAAGTTTTAATTTTAACACAATTAAAATATGAACTATAAGGTGATTTTAATTTGAGACACCCATAATCTTAGTAGAATTGCATTACAATTCACACATCAATACTCAATCTCCATTACTGCTTATCAGATCCACTAAAAATTTATATAAATTCATGTTTTAATCAAGGTACTTTAACCGGTTCATTAAAACAGAGCCAAAATTAAAACATACATCAATGCATAATGACAAAGAAGATTAATGAAAGATCATTGATCAAATTTCATTAATAATTCATGTAAAATGTTATAGCTGGAGAGACGATAGACTCAAAATAAGGGAGCAAAACAAGCTTAGTCGCTAGTCCTCTGAATTTTATAACCTTGTCACAAAGTTCTAAATTTTCATAACTTTCTGATTCCTTGACTTCGTTCACTTTGTTGAGTTGCAAGTCTTTTTTGGTCATCTTTGTAGTCAGTGGAGGATGAGAGAGTTATTTTAATATAGAAAGACAATGGTGAAGTTCATGCATATGTAACCTTTGAGTTATGGTGTGTGGATTTATTCTGTTTTGCTGAGTAGTTTATCGATGAATTATCTATTATTGGAATTGGAATGATAAATTTTTGGTTAGTTTCATTGTTGCGGTTACTATCACTCAAAATCATGGTTTTGGTGCTTTTCCTAACCTTAGTCGCTAGTCCTCAGAGTTTTATAACCTTGTCGTGGAGTTCTAAATTTTCATAACTTCCCGATTCCCGACTTGGTTTACTTTGTTGAGTTGCAAGTCTTTGTTGGTCATCTTTGTAGTTGGTGGGTCAAAGGTTTCGAAAACTTTGAAACTTCATACTTTTGTTCTAAGGTTCCAAGTTTTAGTGACCACACGACATTATGGACTTATCTTGCCTTTCAAAGGTGTTTTCATCTAACATCTCATTGAATGCTATGTACGGACTAACCTTGAGTTGTCTTTTCAAGAATTTCAAAAAGCATGCAGGTTTAAAGGCTATCTTTTCGAGGAATGAAATTGAATGCCACATTTAATGCACATCCTATAAAAAATAATGGCATAAGTGGGTGGTGAAGTTTTACTTAGACATTTAGCTTGCATTCTCGTTCTTTTCCAGTGCCAGTACTTTTCAAGTGTGAACATTTTATCTCCATGAATTTGTGCTCATGTAGAGTGGAATTCAAAATGATTGGTCTGGCGTGAGGGACACTAAAATTGGGCACGCCAACTTGGAGGAGTTTTTGGTGCGCTTGGAGCAAAGGGAGAGAACAACACTAGAAGATAAAGTTTTGCAGAGCGGTTTGGTGCACGTGGGAGGTTTTCCTGAGGTTGTACAAAGCATCGACCTAGTGATTGCATGCGCAAGGGGCTACATTCCAGAGACTCAGGAAATTAGAGTTGTGGACGGGTCAGTCATTGCAAGAATTACTCCTGAAGTGATTTCCCATGCATTAGGAATTCCAGAGAGGGAAACTATAGAGGAAATGTTTGTAGCTGTTGGTGACGAGTTTTTTAGAATAAATAAGGAATGGTGCAAAAATTCCATTGCAAGGAATTGGTTGAAGATTGAGAAAAAGGGTAAGCATTAATTGCCCACAAAGCTTAAAAGGGTTCATTTTAAGGATGAAATTTTAGATGCTATAACCTTGCTACATCGTGTGGTTGGTAATGCATGTTCAGACTCTTTTGAATTTTGGATGTGTCATTTTATTTTGTTGATTTGTAGGGAAAATAAATTCATTGACTGGGTTGAGATTATTTGTTATCATTTAAATGAGAAATTGATAAATTTCTGGCAAACTGTTGCCTTCCACATGTGCTCATACCTGGTTTACATTCTAGCCAGTGAAGAGGCTATCTGGGCAGGGTTGGAACTACAAAGGTCTTTGACACTAGAAATGCTTGTGTATAGAACTTTTCCACAACTTACTAAGGAGGTTGGAATGAGGAATTTCTGCCGTGTCAATGATGCATTTCTAATGGAAATTGTGAGAAAAATTGATGGAAAAGTTGAGCTTAGGGTTTCATCTGAAGTGGCTGCAATGGAATTGAGGTTTGGAAGTTTCTACATTTAGTTCAACGGATTTACTTATCTTAGAATTGGAGGTTTTGAGAAGGCTCCATTGAAATTGCCCCATTACCCAAGTGATTTCCTAGTTTTTCTTGAAGTTTGTCGACAGATGGCCATTGTAAATGTTAAATATTCAAACATGGGAAAAAAGGGATATGATTTTCCATTGTCCATTCCTTCATTTTCTTGCAGAAGTAATAATATTGCTAGGGGTGTGCAGAAAGCCCTGAATGAATTCAATTTTCAATGTTTGCCCATAAGAACTAATTTTGATAGCAAGGGTTATGTTAAGAAAAATTTGTATGGAGCTGGCAGCTATGAACATCGCCCTGATATTGAAAATTTTTGGGAAGACTGTATAGATGAAGGCAAGGTGTATAGAAGAAATTTCATGAGATTGACCCTAAGGCAAATACAAGCTTTTGGTATTTCTTTCAATATTCTAGAAGATGCACAAGAAGACTCAGTGATCATTGATCCCAAATATCGGGCCCCTACTGGTAAGCCCTTGTACATAATTAATTGGTCAAAGGATGAAGTTTCATAATTAATGGTCCTTTCTACCCCTATTATGAGAAGAAATTCAAACTGGTTGAATGGAAGATGGTGCCATAGTGCGGGTTCTCCCCATGAGCAAATAGTTTGGCAGAGAAAAGAGCAAGGGACTGTGCAGACCTCTAGCATAAATATATTAGCTACAAAGCAGTCAATTAGGTTGTCTGTAACTAGCTCACAGTCAAGAGGAGATGAGGAGAAGCCAAAAGAGACTGGGGCCAAGCTAAAATCAATTTATGAATAGGATAGTGTACCCTCGGTACCTAAGAAAAAGGCTAGTCAAGAAAAGCTAGTGCCTACAGACTCTGAGGGAATTTTTCAACAAATAATTGATGATAATTATTTTTCCACATTCTTTGAAGTTCCCCCTTCTCTAGTATGAGGTACTTCTATTTCTGTTCAATCAACTAAAAAAACTATTTCTGTTCAATCAACTGAAAAAACTATTTTTGTTCAATCAACTGAAAAAAAAAGAAAAGAAAATAAAATGTAAGTGTTGTAAGTAGAGACACTAGATTAGTGCCAGTGGCATCTTCCCCAGCATGGTTAAAGAAAGCAGTTGAGAAGAAAAGAAAGAATATTCCTACAATGACAATTGAAGTAGATACAATTGCCATGTTGTTGCAGGGTCAACAGAAGCCCAAAAAGGCTAAGAGGATGTCATGAATTGTCACCAATTCCACTATTGGGCATCAACTGTTGGAGATTGATGATCCCTAAAAGGACCTAAATGAAAATGAGATAACGAAAGATGACTACAAGGTTAGTCATGTTGATATGGTGTCATCTACTTTAGAAGGTGATGTATATCATGTCGATTACTTTGTTAATGCATTGATCAAAAGAGAAAAATAACTGAAAAAGGAGAACCTTCAGTTGTAATCTCATAATATTTCTTTAAGAAATTTTATTTCATCAATTGTGACTCTGACCACTGAGGAAGCCTCAAGCTCAAATGTTCAAGGTATTGATTTTGTCACTGTGCAATGGGTCAGGAAAAATTTATGTTATGCTAAAGCTTCTAATGAATGGATAGAAGGGCTTTATCAGGATGACGTTTTCCACATTACTAAATTTAGGAAAATGTTTGTTAATGTGTCTAATAAAAGAAAGGAATTAGTAGGTGAGCTCCAACAGATTAGGAGAGAACATAGTAGCACATTTTGCTTTCAAAGGAAATTGAAGAATTAGTCTCCATGGAGTACTCTTTGTTGATAAGAGAAAAATTGGTGGATGACCCTAAAGAAATTGATCCTAGTTGGTATGATTCATTGGAGTGGAAATTGACAGTATATGAAGATTATATGAAGGAAATCAATAAAGTGCTAGAAAAATACTTTGACATACTGGTGCAGATCAAGGACAACTTCAATGCTCTTGAAGTGGACCTCACGGATGGGTTTGATGAAAATGTACTGGATCTTGCAGACATATTGAGGGAATTTAAAGAGGTGTATCATAGAGAAGTAGTTGATCTTGAGACAGCCATTGCAAACTCCTTCAGAAAATTGAGTAAGTTACAAACCTATATGAGTGCATATAAGTTAAAAATTGAGAACATCTATGAAACGCTAGCTCAGACAGACCATGCACTTTCAAGATGGAGGAAAAGGCTGCAAATTACCATGAATCCAGGAAGCAAAAACATCACCGCAATTGTCACCAAGTACCGAGAATACAGGAAAATAGTAAAGGCACAAAAGGCGTTATTGAAGGAGCAGGAGGTGGAAATAATTGAAAGCGAAGAAGTCGGTGCTGGGAGTGGGACCGATGTTTAGTTTTTAGTTTTTATGTTATTTTCTTTAATTTGGCTCTCTTGATACTTCAAAGACTTTTTATTTTAATTTCTAAAATGGTTGTCTTCAAGAAACCGTTATCAAGACAAAAAGAACTCTACTATTTTTACTGCTTTTCCATTATTTCAATATAGAAATACAATGGTGAAGTTCATGCATACATAATCTTTGAGTTATGGTGTGTGGATTTATTGTGCTTTTGCTAAGTAGTTTGCTAGTGGATTGTCTATTATTGGAATGATAGATTTTTGGTTAGTTTCATTGTTGTGGAATGTTTATCTATGAATAAAGATTTTATGGTGATGGATGTGTAAGGATTTATCATTATAATTTAGGTGATTTGGTAGTTTAAGCTTTTATTGTTTAAGTTGTGTGGATGCCTTTATAAGTTATTTATGTTGAACTATTAGCTTTTGTTAGCTTATAAGTTATGGATGTTGAACTGTTAGCTTATGTTCAAGGAATGGATTAATATTCCTTTCAGTTATTTATCAAATATTGTGTGAATGAAAATGCAATATAAATTTATAAGTAGTGTGATAAGTGTTGTTCTTGAAAAATGATGCAGAATCACATATCAAATTCAATACCATGGAATACAATATAAAATATAAAATATCACAATTTCATGGAATAAAATATAAAATATCATCAACTATAGTTTGGAATATGATTCATGAAGTGCAATATAAAATAAAATATCATGAAGTGCAATGATTCACAATTTCAATTTTCATTGAAAACAATATAAAATATCATCAACTATAGTTTGGAACAATGGAAATTGATTCATGAATCATGAAGTGTAGTATAAATACCTAAAAGCTGCTAATTCTCTTCCATTTCCCAAACAGAGGTAGGGTCCTCAAACTAACATTCATCTTGAGATAAAGTAAAAGAGTTGTCTTGATTATGAATCTACTCTTCATTTTCTCCAGTCTGTGTCTCAAATTCAACATTCATTGTGTGATTTTTGTCAATGTCATCCATCCGAGTCACACTGCCAGTGCCACCAATACCAACCTTTGGAATTGGAGTGTTGCACAACCCGATCCCTCTTCTTTCACCTGTGGACCTCCAGATTGTGAGTGCCCTTTCAAAAGGAAAATTAAAGACATTATACGCAGTTCCTTTCATCCTCAAGCAATTTTCCAAATTCTTTTCTAGTTTGTTTCGTAACTTTGATTTCAAAAACCCCAATGTACTAAAAACTATCTCATCCTCCACCGACCCCAATATCATTGTTTGACATAAATCAACAAGTTTGAAATATTCTGATATTGAATCACATAATATTTCACTCTGACCTAAGTTTGTCCAAACCTTTTTTATTGATCTCAGTTCAAAGGCCTTGTTCATGCCCATGGATTTATATTGGCCCCTCATAGTTGTTGCAAAACTCCTAGATTATTTTCTAAGCATAGCTTCATTTAAAATTCCTCCTATTTTATGCTCATTGTATGTTATAATTTTTGAAAATTGTTCATTTAAGATTTTTACTTGATCATGAAAATATTTTGGGTTATCTTGGTTTTCCCAAAATTGAGGATATGCAATACCCATGGCTTCAATTATTTCATGTCGAGGGAATCTTTCATGAATCTCTTAGGAAAGATATTTTTCAATTTCCTTCAAATGATCACTAACAAATTTAACAATGTCATTAAAATCTTCCTCATTAACAGCTACTTCTCTGCTAGAGCAACTAGTTGTCTTACAATGGTACATTGGTATCTCATATCCACGTACATAGATACATAAGTTCCCACTTGCATTAAAGTGCAAATAATTATTAGGATTATTCAAATCAGTAATTTTCTGCCACATGAAATAATTTGGGCCTTCTTGTGTTAGATCTAGATATAGATGATCAAGGGCCAAGCATGTATGTTTACATAGATTAGCATATTCATTAATATACATAGTTCTGTCTTGGGATTTCTTCACAAGACTGTTCACCACATCCAACATAGGGAGAAGACTAGCTAAATTCAAGAGTGTCTCTATATCGCTTAACCTATGTAAGAGGTCAAGAGCTTTGTCTACTGTGTTGTGATGTTTATACATCATTCCAATCAAGGATTGATATTTTGAATGAACTCGTTGCGTTGGTCCATGCAGAGAGATCCATCTTGTATCGACATCCTTGAGAAGCTTGTTTCCTGGTGTTATTCCCTTAGAATTTTTTTGAAATTCTACGAAATGTCTGGGACTTCAGCAGAAGTATGTGTGGATCTCGCGGACTAGATTTTCAACTTTTGATACTGTAGGAAACTTGCTTACAATTTTGAATACTAAATTCATTTTGTGGGCCATGAAGTGAATGCCAAGCATGTATTGTGCACAAGTAGTTTGTAACTTTGTGCAAACATTGGTCCTTTGACCTTGCATCACTGTAACTCCATTAGCTCCTACACACACCAACTTTTTGGCAATTGTCAACTCATCCATACCTGTAATTTCATTCAAATATTTTTTGAATAGTTCAAATAGATTTTGCGATGTTGAACTATCCTTCATTTTATGAACACAAAGAAGATGATCTTGGCGAACATGTCGTTCTACAATATACAAATGCATACAGACCCAAGAAGTATTTTCTACCGTAGTAACTTCATCTAAAGATAATGCAATGAAATTTGACTCTTTTACTTTATCCTTTAAATCTTCCTTTTCCACTGCAACAAGACAATTTTCCCATTCCCATCCAGCGTTTACTGACCAATGTGAGTAGAAGCAACACTCATCTAAACAATTTTTGACACATTTGTTGCTTCCATTGCTTTTCCAAATTGAGCCTCAAGTGTACCTTTACATGCAGTAAGCTTCCAAATTCTTTGGTCATGCTCTTCATAATCCGCGACATACCTAACATGAAGACATTCTTTGATTTCCATTGTACAACTGATTGTTCCTTTCCATCTATGATTTTTTTTTCATAAAATTTACCAATATGCTTTTCTATAGTGTCAATCTTTAGCTGCATCATCTTTTCTCTTCCACATTTCCAACTACAAATCGTACATTGGTCCAATGTTGCACTTTCAATATCGTTTGTTTTCCCCACTAGTGCAATGAACGGGTACTTTGACAACCAACCAAGTTGAAAATTCCTTATCATTTCCCACTCACGCCCCATTTTTTATTTTCTTTTTCTTTTCTTTCTACCAACATCATCCTCATCCAAGTCAATTATCTCATTCTCGCTAACCAAGGTATCCCTTGGAACATCTTTTGTGCTATTTCCATCCTCATTTGATACATTTTTATTTAACTAAATGACAATCTCAACTTGACCTTCCGGTGGCGATGAGGTATTGTGAATGCCTTCTTCATTAATATTTGGTGGAAGAGTTGATGATGTAGCTCCATCTTGACCTGATGGATCAAAAACTTTGGAAATTCCAAAGTAAGACTATATGGTACGTCTAAGTTTTGGGCGTTTTGATGGCCTCCCAGTCTCTTCACCACCCTGAGGAGTGGCAGGAGCCTTACCCTTGTTGCTCGAGTCACTTGACATATTGATCTCTCACTTCGAATAAAAATTGGAAAAACTGTCTTCTTGTTTAAGAAGGATAAAGAATATAGATCTCATTCCCTACTCAATATCATCTTTCAGATTGAAGCAAGAATGGAAAAGAGATAAAGAAAAATTATTATTATAACTAATAAAACTATGAAGAAATGATCACTCACCTTTAAGTCTACATTTTTGGCTTTCGTTGATTTCTGAATCGAGAAGTAGAACCTTAGAACTGAACAAAATGTGTAAAAATAAATGTCACTTTCGATTGTATTTATATCAATCCATGATTCCATATTTGGTGAATTCCGTAGGATTTTTAAATGGTATATTAAAAATTTGGCGACTCCCGCATGCTTATACAACGATATGTTGTAATTTTCAAGGCAAAATATGTCCTCAAATGTAATTATTTTTTAATGTTATTGGGAAAATAGGTCCGCATAAGCAACTATTTATAAATTTTAATTGGTGAAATGGGTCTTCACAAGCAACTATTTGTAAATTTTAATTGGTGAAATGGGTCCTGATACGATGTTGTTTTAATAGTATTGGCGAATATGTAAGTGTTTTATTACATGCTTCCTGGATTCCAGGCAAAAATATTAGTTGGTCCATTTGAAATGCGTAGTTTATTATAGAGAATTTGTTACTTAAATATGCCTCATAAAAAAACTCATTGGAAAATGGACATGCATTGGACCTATAGTTTATAAAATCCAGGCAATTTGGACACCCTGTTGGTTTGCGAAAATTTGCCAATTTTGACTTGGCTGATTTCTAGAATTTTCCAATTGGCGAAGATTTGCCACTAAAGTTTTCCCTAATAAAAACACAAAATAATTTCATAATATAACTGTAAGAGAGGGGGACCAACCACATTCAAGGCCCCAAGTCACGGAGGGCCAAGAGCGGAAGGCTGCCCTAACTTACCTCAGCTTAACAAGATGTTGGGGGATGCAGGACAAGAATGATGAGGACTATAAAGTCCTTCAATCACCTTGCAGACTCGAAATACAAGATGGGGCTAGGCGAGCTAGTTTTCGGGTTCAATGCTACGCCTTAGGAAACTCTCTACCAGAGGACGAAAGCGCAGTCTTGGGACAACAAAACGACACGCTGGCATCTCTCAAGTGCATTGACATTTGTAGGACCAGAAAACTAAAGAGGCAAGGTCAAGCCTAAGAAAACAAGCTAAAGACCCAGCTAACTACTACTAAAGGGCCAAAATAACGTAATTAAGTAAACAAAATACTCTCTAATGTGGTAAAGCAAAAATGTAAGAGTTAGGGTGGCAAGAAGGATCTCACAAAGAAACTCATTCGCTAACTAGCTCCTCGAAAGAACATTCACCTACACACAAAGAAGAAGAAAATGTCGGGTGGTTGTATAGGGGCCTACCTCAATCAAACCCCCATTTAGGTGTTTCCTCCTCCACAGACAACCAAGAAAGTGAGATGAAGAAAATAACGTAATAAAGAACACTACAACACTACAAAACATCAAATGTGCTTACTCTACCAAGTAATAGAGGAGAGGAATGGGAAGCTTACCACATCCACCAAAAGCACTCAAGGTTAATGGGGGAGAGATTGAGAGTACTTGAGCCTCTACTGCAATGATGTGGTCCCAAACTTGCTCTACTGAAGTGATGGAGTGAAGTTGTTGTTGCAATGGAGTGCAAGAGTGTTGATAGGATGCTTGAAGTGAATGCAAGAGAGTGTGAAGAAGCTGGTTTAGATGCTTGGAAAAGTTCAACTGAATGCTTAAAGGATGAAATGCTTGTTGAAGGAGTGAATTTGAAGAGGAGATGAAGAAAATGGTCATATTTGGGTCAGTCGGTTGGCCGAAGAGGGCATTACAACTTGACTACCAATGAGGAGTGTAATGCCTCTGCAGGTTCAACCACAAGAATTTTCCAAGGACGTAAGCATGTCGCGCAGATGTCTGTCCAAGCGTCCCCGATAGAAATCCCCCCATTGACACTCAAAACAGGCACCAAGTGGGATAAAAGCAGTGAGCTTAGGTGTAATTAAACCTCTGAACTTGGTTTTCTAAGGTGGAAAAAGGAAAAAAGGGGAATTTGCATAAGGGGTGTAAATTCACTTATACATTTTTCCCCCACTTTAGTGAGCATGAGTACTGATGAGTGCTTCGGTAAAGTAGATCAAGGAAGGAGTAAGGTTAGGAATGTATACTTGAACTGTCAAGGAAGCAAACCATGATCTGATGAACCTGAAGGTACAAGATGAGTGAAGGACTTCATAGCTTCTCAGAACTATGGAGTTGAAGAAAGAAACCGTCTTGCAAACCCGTAGACTTGCAAGGAGGCAACCCCCAAGATCTCTTGCATGAAGGAAGCCTCGTGAAGTAAGCGCCTTATAGGCCCACAAACCTGCAAGGAAGGTGTCCCCCAAGAACTCTCATATGGAGGATACCTGGGAAGCGTCCCCCAAGATCTCTCACATGGAGGAAGCGAGGAAAGTTCCCTATAGATCCGCAAAACTTTAGGGAAGGTATTCTCCAAGATATCTCACATGAAGAATACCCAAGAAAGTTCCCTACAAACCCGTAAGCTTGCAGGGAAGGTGACCTCCAAGATCTCTTGCATGGGGGAAACCCAAGAAAAGTGCCCTACAGGCTCATAGACCTACAGGGGAGCCACCCCCAAGATTTCTCACATGGAGGAAGCTCAAAGGAAGTGCCCTATAGGCTCTCAGTCCTACAAGGAGGTATCCCCCAAGATCTCTCACATGGAGGAAACCTAGGAAAGTGGACTCCGCAGAGTCAGGAAGCAACCACGTAGGCAAGTAGGTGGACAGTCGCGCAGACCACCGACAATTTGAAAGACTTTCATAGGGGTCCCTGGGGAACCTGTTGTGAAGAAGGGGCCACTCAAGGGACGCATAGTTAGAAAGTAGATGTTTTTTCTTTCTTGAATAGATCCATCATCAAGGGATCCTTTTGAAAGATGTTCACTTCATCAAAGAATTTGAAAGGAAGAATATGCCCCCAAGCGAGGGGAAGATTAATGTTGTTCCCGCTTTGGAGGAAAGTTTTCAAGTCCTTTCTTTATGAACCCATGATGAAGGAAACATGTTCCGTTAGGGTTCCAAGTTGAGAATGCAATTTTGAAGAAATATTTTTGGATATTTTTGAGAAAAGACTCATTGGCAATGAATGCATTTTCTAAAAATTAGAATGTTGAAGAAAAGAATTTTTACACATGAGAGGGACAACTCAAGAAAAGAAGAGAGAAAGATAAAGAGAAAGTAAAAGAGAAAACACAAACAAAGGACACAGGGGGATCTAGTTTAGTGGGGTCAGATCTGTCCATGCTCATATAAATAATAGGTAATTGCGGTGCAAGGAGAAATATCATCAATCCCCAACTAGATCAGGAACAATGCATAGAAAATAAAGTAAAAATAAAAAATTGGGTCAACATGGAAGGGAAGCCTAAATTCCCCCAACACTTTGCATCATCCCCAATTTATCAAAAATCAAGCACAAACATGGAAGAAAGATGATAGAAATAGAGGAAGGTTTACAACGCAAAAACCACGCCTGTATCCAAGCACCAACAAGGGTGACAAGGGTCATCCAGACACACATAGCACGATCACAGGAGAACACATCACAAAACACACACACACAACATCAAGAAGAGGCCTCCTGCTAACACTGATCGACCAAGAGATCATTTGCTTCCCACTCTAGATCATCGCAGGGGGAAGGAGGATGAGCCTGCAGTGGTGGGATGTTAAGAGGAGGAGCATCCGACCCTCTCGCAACAAGGGCCAAGGAAGAAGGCCTTGCAAGGTCTTCTTCGCTAAGCTCTTGTGGAGCTAAGGTTAACGATTGCGTGAAGATCGATGACAAGGATGGAACTTCATCCACAAAGTTAAACATGCACCCCATAAGAGTGTCATGTTTAACTTCAATGGACGGGGTAGGCTACACCTAAGATTCACCGCTAAGCTCACTGAATGACTTGGGAGCGGTGATGAACTCAGGGGAAGCCGAGACCGATTTTGTCACTAGGACATAAAAACTAAGCACAGGACCACCTTGTGAAGAAGGTGGGCTCCTCTTACGTCCTTCACTACTAGAAGGACCACACCACCTTTTTCTTCGTCGGAGGAGACAAACTCCCCACAGACAAGGCTAGAGGTGCGGAGGAAGAGGAGGAAAGAACCACAGTGGATACAATCAAGGTATTAATCATATTCATTAGTTTTGGGAAAGGTTGGATATCCAGAACAAACATCAGCAAAGGTGGCTCCACCGGAGGAGTGATGAAAACCTGTACCCCCTTGGGGTTAGGCACATTCGTACTCGCAGTGGGAGCTGGAAGCATTGCGGGACCAGATTGAAGAGAGGTAGAAGGAAGGGAAGAGGATGACACTATAGGGGGGCCCTGAAGGGGGGGTGGTATTGTCTTTCTCCTTCCTTTGTAAGGTGGCTTGCTCAGCCAAAAGAGCCTTTCGTTGACGCTTTCACTCGTGCACAAGACGGTTTCTATGATTCTTTGAGTTGGAGGTTGGAGGCTGCGAGGGAGCAGAAGGCTCCTGCTCAACCATGGGAAACTCCACTATGGTCATCTCCGGTGGAAGAACAAATTCCTAAACAAGAGTAGGAGGAATAGGATGAGGAGCAACGAGGGGGGTTGACCCAAGAGCCTCAGCAACAAACCTCTTCCCATTGACTGCCTTAGGAGCATGAGCGATAGGAGGTCGCATATGTCAAGACAAAGAGGACTCTCCATGGGAGACCTTCCTGTTATACCAAATGGGTCTAGGCTTCATCGATAGAACAGGAAGTTCGAATGCAGGATGCTTAGGCTTTTGACAAGAGGGCACCATAGGGTTCTCCTGCAAGTGCAGAGCAGAATCCGATGGTACCAGAGCAGAGCGAGAAGAAGCGTCACACTGACCAGCAGAAGAGGAAGAAGGAGGATCTCAAGACCACTTCTCTTCTTCCTTCCTTTGTGCCTTAGTAGCATCGTTGTCAACTTTTAAGAAGGCCCTATGTGAAACAACATAAGGCGATGAAGGGTATCTCACTTTCGGCCTTAGGTTCCTTTTCTTATAATTCTGATATGTTTGATGCAGAAGGTCCAACAGGCGCAGGCCAATAGTAATCCAGGGAGTAGCTACCACGAGCAACTAGTGGTCTATAACTAATGTTGTGGATTATGTGTACGGAACCCCCATGGATAAATTTTAAGCATTTATGCACAACTGAGGGTACCGCGTTCATCACCACCAACCAAGGGATACCTAACTTCACCCTAAAGAGCTCAGACCCAGGGATAATGTCAAATAGGAGTTTCACAGATTTAGGTCCAACCAAGACCGACATGACAATACTACCCAAAGGGGGCATGGAAAGCCCGTCATGCGTGCAGATGGTAATCATAGGTGCATCATACCCATCTTTATGTAAGAAATTAATCAGCATAATCTCCTTCGTTATTATGTTTACTTGTGACGTCGGATCACCGAGAACACCCGCTACTATGTTTCCATTGATTTGTGCAAGAATATAGAGAGGATATGGTTCCTTGTTAAAACCCATTAGCATGTCCTATGAAGTAAAGGTTATACCAATACCACTATCCATAGGTTGCGCAAAGGGGATAGGCTGATGCAAGGAGGAGGCCATTACACACACTAGGCGATACTTTCATAGAGTCCCTAAAGGTTAAAGGACAAGATAGTGACCCAACTAAGGTTTCGTTATGCAACACCTTTGGAACCTTCTAGCTACGCCAACTAGGGGTCATAGGTTGGATTGTAAGGAAATAGCCTCATAACACTCACACCTACAACACTCCTAGAGTACGACAAAAGGAACTATCAGTATCGCAAAATGAAACCAAAATGGTTCACGTCAGGTTCACCAAAAATGTAAGAGAGGGGGACCAACCATATTCAAGACCCCAGGTCATGGAGGGCCAAGAGCGGAAGGATACCCTAACTTACCTCAGCTTAACAAGATGTTGGGGGATGCGGGACGAGAATGATGAGGACTATAAAGTCCTTCAATCACCCTACAAACCCGAAATACAAGATGGGGCTAGGTGAGTTGGTTTTCGGGATCAACGCTACGCCTCAGGAAGCTCTCTTCTTGAGGACGGAAGTGCGGTCCTAGGACGATAGTGCGACACGCTGGCGTCTCTCAAGTGCGCTAGCGTCTGTACAACCAGACAACTAAAGAGGCAAGGTCAAACCTAAGAAAACAAGCTAACGACCTAGCTAACTACTACTAAAGGGCCAAAATAATGTAATTAAGTAAACAAAATACTCTCTAATGTGGTAAAGCAAAAATGTAAGAGTTAGGGTGGCAAGAAGGATCTCACAAAAGAAACTCGTTCACTAGCTAGCTCCTCGAAAACACATTCACCTACACACAAAGAAGAGGAAAATGTTGGGTGGCTGTAGAGGGGCCTACCTCAGTCAAACCCCTGTTTAGGTGTTTCCACCTCCACAGACAACCAAGAAAGCGAGATGAAGAAAATAACGTAATAAAGAACACTAAAGCACTACAAAACAATAAATGCGCTTACTCTACCAAGTAATAGAGGAGAGGAATGGGAAGCTTACCACCTCCACCAAAAGCACTCAAGGCTGATGGGGGAGAGATTGAGAGTACTCAAGCCTTTGTTGAATGATGTGGTCCCAAACTTGCTCTACTGAAGTGATGGAGTGAAGTTGTTGCTGCAATGGAGTGCAAGAGTGTTGATAGGATGCTTGAAGTAAATGCAAGAGAGTGTGAAGAAGTTGGTTTGGATGCTTGGAAGAAGTTCAACTGGATGCTTAGAGGATGAAATGCTTGTTGAAGGAGTGAATTTGAAGAGGAGATGAAGAAAACGGGCATATTCAGGTCGGTCGGCTGAAGAGGGCGTTACAACTTGACAACCAATTAGGAGTGTAACGCCTTTGTAGGTTCAACCACAAGAATTTGCCAAGACATAAGTGCGCCATGCAGGTGTCCCCAACAAAAATTCCCCCACCGACACTCAAAATAGGCACCAAGTGGGATGAAAGCAGCAGGCTTAGGTGTAATTAAACCTCTGAACTTGGTTTTTTAAGGTGGAAAAAGGAAAAAAGGGAATTTGCATAAGGGGTGCAAATTCACTCTTATACAATAACTAAAGTTTGAAGAGACATTAATTGCATCACAAAAATAAAAAAGGCTAATGGTGCATTCGTAGAAAATCCTGAAGATATAGAAAAGGAGACGATGTCATACTTTATAAATTTGCTCAATAACCTAGAAGGCTCAAATTTGGACTCACAAAGCCAGTTATTACAAGGCATCCCTCAGGTTGGTTAACAAAGATGAAACAAGATGTTAATGGGAAATTTTACAAAAGAAAGAGATTAAGTTCTTTGCTTTCTAATTACACCAATAAAAGCCCTTGGTTTGCATGGTTTTCCAACTAGATTTTTTTAAAAATATTGGGATAGTGGGTAATGATGTGGTAACAATGATAAAAGTCAAAGGAAAGGGTGTGTGGTGCTAAGAGAGATAAACAATACCTTCATCTCTCCTAACCCCTAAGAAAATTAGAAGAAACTTTTATCATTGGATAATTTACGAGCAATTTCATATTGTAACACCTTTTACAAAATAATGGCTAAGGCTATTGCAAATGCAGAAGTTAATTCTTCCTTAATGATTTCGGATGAACAATGGGGTTTTGTGTAGGTGTAGATCAATTTTGGAAGAGGTTATAATTTCTCAAGAAGAAATCCATTCCATTTTAATAAAAATAAGAGCCATTGCATTCTAGTAAAATTGGACATCAAAATGATTGTGATAAATTATTGGATTGGAGGTTTCTTTGCAAAGTACTGGTGGATTTTGGTTTTGACACACATTGGGTAAATTGGATTTCCAACTGCATTGTGAGTCCAAGATTCTCAATACTCTTGAATGGAGCGCTTAAAGGATACTTTGAGGCATTAAGAGGGATCAGGTAAGGGGATCCCCTCTGCCCTTTTTTGTTTATAATTATGGTTGAAGCTCTCGAAAGGGTGATATCACCAACAGTTGCAAGGGGGAGCTTGGCTGGAATTTAAATTACAAGTAATGTGCCTATAGTAACACATATGTAATTTGTCGATGATACCATGCTCTTTGGGGCAGCGAAAAGAAGTGAACCCCAACACATGAAGGAATTCTAGATTGTTACACTAAGGATTCTAGACAAGAGGTAAGTGAGGCTAAATAAAAAATCTTCTTTTTCCATACTAATCTAAGAAAGGAACAATAGATTATTTGGGTCCTAAAGTTCAAGTAAGGGCAGTTCCCCAACACATATTTAAGATTGCCTCTAGCCAAGGGTTTAAGAAATTGTAAATTATGGGACCCCTTATTAAACAAGGTAAGCAATTGTTTGGCATCCTGGAAAGGGAAATGGCTCTCTTGGGATGGAAAATTAGTCATGTTGAAAGCTGTCATTTCTGCAATTCCAATCTATCAACTATATTTCCTTTCCTTTCCAATGGGAACATATCATGATAAATAAGAGCATGAGGAAATTTTTTTGGTAGGTTAATTTGAATCAAAACAAGTTTTCTTTAATTGCTTGGGATAAGATATGCAAAGTGAAAGTTGTTGGGGGAGTTGGGTCGAGAGATCTCCTAAAACATTTAATAAAGCTCTAGGAGAAAAAAT
>VDFB02126421.1:0-68395 GCA_007258455.2 Sequoia sempervirens
AAGTCTTACCTTATTTTATAGTAATTTTAAATGGTTAATTGAAGGTGCTTCTTTAGATTTGAGATAGTTGAATCTTGGATTAAAATACGGTATTAGATGGGCAATATAATGATAAAACTAAGGTCCATTGAACACAAATTACAAACATAATTTACTGGACTATGAATAGTGTTACAATTATAATTATTTCTCCTTTACCTACCTCTGCATTAATGAAAAAGATAACAGATATTGGAAGTTCATTACATGTCTCATGTATGTGTTAGTATTTTAATTTTGTTTAAGTTATTCAAGAGCTTGATTAGATCAAGAATATGTTCTACAAGCTTTGTTCTCTTGACACTGCTCAACATTTTCCCTACACATTTTCTCTTCAATCCAGACGTTTCTTAACTCCTTCCCTTGTTATCCCTTGGTTGTTCTCAAGTGTAATGCTTTTTCTATGCATCTTGTAGTCTGTATGTATGATCAATCATCTCTTATGAAGCATGGATAACCTTTCATGGAATTTTTGTTGTAATTAGACAATTACCATTGTGAGAATAATCATTTAATTTGTATGGAAGTAAGTCTTTTTCATATTATTTGAATTGGTATTGTAAACTTTTCATTGCAGGATTCTCTCGGGGGGAACATCAGAACTGTGATGATAGATAGAGTTGTACAACACCATAAATCATTTGGCATTATCAATATATTGCTTATAGAATACTCTGTGCAAGTAAAATGGAATGTGCAATGAAAATTGGTCTTGAATTCAAATATGAATATAAGTACATTATACACAAGAAGATGATATCTATTCTATGATTCAAAGAACCCCAAAATAAGAAAATTAATAGGTTCAATTTGTTTACTTTCTCTTAGACAATTGTTTAATTAGCGAGACCCTCATAATGTCTTGCTAATAACCAGCAGTGTTCAAAACTCCTGAAGAGGTCAAATTAGTGACATTAGATCTATCTTGCCGACTGAAGTCATCGACAAGACATGGACTATCAGAGTGAGTTTTCTATCCTATGCTGATGATTGATCTCTCACCGATGGGTTGGCTTCAGTGGTCATCGCCAAGAGTCTTTGCGATGGTACATTTGAATGAATATTTAAAACAAAAAATTGCATTGTTTCATCGCAATTTTGACGAAACCCATCGACGAATCATCGAAAAGGTCCGAAAAAGTTGCTATAGCTACGACGAAGGCTTCGTCATAACTCCTTTCCCATTTTGTTGCAATTTTGACAAAGGCCACCGACGAATCACATAAAAGGTCTGACAAACTTGCTTAGCTGCGACAAAGGCTTTGTTGTAACTCCTTTCCCATTTCATCACAATTTCGACGAAGGCCACTGACGAATCACAGAAAAGGTCTGATGAAGTTGCTTAGCTGTGATGAAGACTTCATTGTAACTCCTTTCCCATTTCTTCGAAATGGCGACGAACTTCTGGTGTTGGTTCAACGCTTCAGAAGAGCCATTGCAATTGCATTTTGGTTATAATTCGTCGATGGATACACAAAGTTTTTTTCGATATTCTGACGAACATCTGAGTCATTTAATGATGCCAACGACCGATGAATTTGTGTTTGTTATTTCGACAAAAAAATAGCAACAAATTTTTTTTCATCAATTCGTCAATTTTCCAACAAATGTTTGTCGAACGACTGATGAACGTTCATCAGAAAATGGAGTCAAATACAGTAGTGTGAGTTTAATTTTTTTTATGAAGAGCATGGAATAAAGAGACAGTTGTCTACACCACAGACCCCTCAACAAAATGGAGTTGTGGAAAGGAAGAACAAAATAGTTCTAGATGCTGCTAGAACCATGATGTTGGAAGGAAACATACCTCATATCTACTAGAGAGAAGCTATGAGTACTATTGTGTACACACTTAACCATGTACAAATCAAAGGTGATACTGTTATGACATATTTTGAGGTATGGACTGGAAAAAACCCTACTATTAGATATTTCAATATTTTTGTAAGCAAGTGTTATATCAAAATAGATGAAGATATAGGAAAGGTTGATGCTAGGAGTAATGAAGGAATCTTTTTGGGTTATGCTAAGAGCAAGGCCTACCAGTGTTACAATAAAAGATTGAAGAAGATGGTTGAAAGTGAAAATGTTAAGGTTGATGAAGACTTTGGTGCACTATCAAGAACTTGTGGATATGATTCTGATGATCAAAGTGATAGTAAAAATAAAGGTTAGACTTCAAATCAAGTGCAAATTATATTTTTGAATCAAGAAGATCAAGAAGAAGGAGAAACTGGTGAAAGAACAGAAGAGAGATTAGAAGAGCCTAAAGTTGAAGAACATTCTAAGAAGACTCTAAGGTATGTAAGATTGAATCATTCAAAGAATTAGATCATAGGTGATAAGAACAAAGGTGTTGAGACTGGGAGAAAGATTGCAGAAGAATATTGCTTGATTTCAAAGACTAAGCCTAACAATGTGAACGAAGCATGCAAAGATGAGCATTGGGTTGAAGAAATGAAAGAGGAACTACAAAAAATTGAAAAGAATGATACTTGGATTCTTGTTCCCAGACCTAAGGATAAGAATGTAATTGGAACTAAATGGGTCTTTAGAAACAAACTGAATGAACAAGGTGAAGTGGTTAGAAACAAAGCAAGATTGGTATGTAAGGGATATTCATAGATGTAAGGTATTGATTTTGAAGAAAAATTTGCCCGTGTTGCTAGAATTGAAGCTGTGAGATTGTTTCTTACTTATGCTTCTTACAAAGACTAAAAAATTTATTAGATGGATGTCAAATCTACTTTTCTAAATGATGAATTGGAAGAAGAGTGTATGTTGGGCAACCAGATCGATTTCAATTAACTGATCATGGATATATGGTTTGTTGGTTGAAGAAAGAATTGTATGGACTCAAGCAAGCTCCTAGAGCTTGGTATGCTAGATTGGATAAGTACTTGGGGAAACTTTGATTTAACAAAGGTATTGTTGATAGTAATATGTATTTCAAGAATGATGATAAAGATTTTATTGTGGAATTTTTTGTTGATGATATCATATTTGGAGGAGATGATAGCTTGTGTATGAAGTTTGCTAATGAGATGTAGAATGAATTTGAAATGTCAATGATTGGAGAGATGAAATTTTTCTTGGGATTACAAATTACTCAATTAGATAAAGGGATATTCATATCTCAGTCCAAGTATGTGAAAGAATTGTTGAAGTAATTTGGTATGGAAGATTCAAAGCCAGTTGGTAAACCCATGGTGATTGGATGTAAGTTGACAACTGATGATGATTCTCTGAAGGAAAATCATACTAGATATATATTAATGATTGGTGGATTGCTTTATTTGACTCAAACTAGGCCTGATATCATGAATTTTGTATGTATTGTTGCTATATTTCAAGTTGATCCTAAAGAATCTCATGTGACTATTGTGAAGAAGATTTTTCATATACATGAAGGGGACAGTTGATTTTGGTCTATGGTATCCTAAAGATGATGATCTTACTATGAGTGCCCTTACAAATGTTGATTGGGTAGGATATGTGAATGACAGGAAAAGTACTAGTGGTGGAGCATTTTTCTTGGGAAAGAAGTTGATTTCTTGGTTAAACAAGAAGCAAAATGCTATTTCTTTGTCTACTACTCAAGCATAATACATTGTTGCTACTAATAATTGTGCTCAAGTGGTCTGGATGAAGCAAATTTTGAAGGATATCATAGTTGTGTATGATGAACGTATTGTTATATTCTGTGATAACTCAAGTGCTATTAACATTTCTAAGAATCTAGTGTTGCATTCCAAGACCAACCATATATCTATTAAGTTTTACTTTTTGAGAGAGAAGGTAAGTGAAAAGAAAGTCATATTGGAGTATGTGCCTACTAAGGAGAAAATTGTAGACATATTTACTAATTCGTTTCCTAAGGATACTTTTGAGTATCTCAAAGGGAGGTTAGGAGTGATTACACCTCCTAATCAGAACTAAGAATGCATTGGTTTGCATCAATCCGTGCAATTCATGATCATATTTTGATATGGATTGATGTTGTGGTGCCTGCTACTCAGGGGGAGTAGTCAGATGTTCAGGTGTTTAGATATGTGGTTCAAAGCTTACATAGAAGAGATCTTTGCCATTGATGTCAAAGGGAGAGAAGAGAAATGTGAATAATATTTTTGGGAGAGAAGAGCAATGTGAAAATATTTTTGGAAGAGAAGAGTTGAGGAGAAGAGTCAGAACCTAAGGGGGAGTAAGTGTAGTTGTGTTGATGATATTTTTTACATCATGTGTTTCCATCAATGCCAAAGGGGGAGATTGTTGTATGTTGTGATTTTGCTTTTGATATGTGGTTGTCATTGATGTCAAAACTATTAGCATTGTTGCATTAGAAGCTGTATATGTCGTGGATATTGAGAAAATTGTAATAAGAAGTGCTATAGGTTGTCAGTGGTGAAGTGAAGTTTTTTTTGTCGGTGTGATCAGTACGTTGTTTTTCTAAGGTTGTGGACTAAAGGGTTTATTTTTGAGTATATCCAATTTATCCATGTTGAGTTTCAGAGATCCGCGTGAAGATTTGATCAAGTTATGAAGATTTTTATTCTGATAGTTTTTTTGTTACTTTAGTTTGTGTTCCTAAATGAAGATCATGTGAATTTTGTAAGTTCAGTTGTTGCAGATGCTTATCTAATGTTTCATGATGTTTGTGGATGTTTCTAGTTCATTCTCTATCTATGTTGTACATCCACATTGATTATTGTGCTCGTGATCTGATATTTTCTCTTGCATGCTCATGTTTTTCATGTTCATGGCTGACTAGGTGTTGAAGCGTGTTGTGGATCTTCGAGGAGTAATTAATTGAAGTGTTTCATTTTGAGTATGTTGTTTTCAGTCTTCACTAAGTTATGGCTAACCTTGGTTGATTTGTATGAATAATTTTTATTGATTGGGCCGACTATTTATATTCATTTTATTATTTCTTTGAGGTTGACTTATAATGATGTAATTCCTTGTTGTGGATATATAAGAGTGATTGTTTTAATCATTTGTACATATGAGATTGCATGAATATATGAAGTGTATGAGTCCTATGTGTGAATAATGTGTAGATCATTCGAAGGCAAAGAAAAGAGTAAAGAAGAGTGAAGAAGAGTGAAGAAGTGTTCATGAGCTTAACCAGAACTGTAATCAGGCATTAGCAGATGCTATTTTCTCAGCTAAAAGTTTGATGGATTTAATCAGAACCTTTTTGTAAGATAGTGTGTCTTCCTTTGGGCAGTAAGCCTATTTTGTATTTGAGCAGTGAGCTCTAGGCAGTGTGCTTGAATGCATGTGCATTCCCCATTCATATTTTCTTATACTTTTAATACAATATAATCTTGTAGACCGATCTCCACCATGGTTTTTCCCCTAACAGGGTTTCCACATAAAAACCTTGGTGTTATGTGTGATTCTGATGTGTTTTTCATTTCTTCTTTCATGATTAATGATCAAATCTAAGAATAAGGTTAATAAGTCTAATAACTTTGGAATTGGGTGACAATTGATTCACCCCCCCTCTCAGTTGTCTTCCCTTTACTAAGTTCCAACATGATATATGAAGCCATATCTAGATCACAAACATACACCATCAAATATAAGAAAAAGGAAAAAGAAAGAGGAAAACTTCAATGGATCAAGCTTCGACTAGTTGTCCAATGTGGTGAAGTGGGTCTAGGTTGTTTGTCCAAAAAGGTTTACAAGTGGAACGTGTTGTCCACTATGCAAACAAATCACATGCTGACAATGGCTAGTGAAGCTAGGTGTCCACTAGGTGAGCCCCAAGGGGCCACATCAAAGCCATACCTCCATGACTTTAATAAGGTACAAAAATGAATGCTCATGTAAGGGCTAGTGAAGCTAGGTGTATACTAGGTAAACCCCAGGGGACCACATCAAAGCCATAGCTCTATGAGTCTAATAAGGTACAAAATAAAATGCATGCTCACAAGGGCTAGCAAAGACAGGTGTTCCCTAGGTGAGCCCTAGGGGACCATATCAAATCCATACATCCATGACTTTAATAAGGTATAAAAATCCACACTCACAAGGGCTAGTGAAGCTAGGTGTTCAATAGGTGAGCCCCAGGGGACCATATCAAAGCCATACCTCCATGACTTTAATAAGGTACAAAAGAAAATGTAACAAGAAAGAGGGATGTTCAAAGGGATTTTTCTTAGTTCATACGAGGTCTTACTCTTAGGGGACATCATTCCTAATGTCTCCAAGAGATGACCGATCAAAGGATAAAAGACTCGCCACTTAATGGATGTAGTGCATCACATCACCACTAAGGGGAATATAATATGCTAAGATAGATCACACTCTTGAAGGAAATTACTCCCAATGTCACCACAAAGAGGAAAACACATCGCATGAAATAAGAAAATCAGATCAAAGAACATGAAAAAGGAAAACTGCAATCAAAATAATGCCAATGTATGCCCCCACTTTAAAGAAATTTATAGCACCATGTTGTGAGCAATTACTTTAAAGTAGCCAAAAGATAGAAAAAAGGGAAATGAGGGTTTCCCCCTAGAACACATAAGGGATCTATGGATTTCGGGTTAGTATCTATCTTTGCTACAATAATATTAGAGAGCTCAAAATTGTCATCATTCCCCAAATACACATAGAACCAGAAGAATGACACAAAGAGAGAAAAAAAAAAGAAAAAGAAATCCTTTTGGGTCAACATGTAAGAGACATAGGGTGTCTCAACGCCTTGCATCATCCCCAAAAGGAAAACCCAAGACAAAAATGAAAATGAAAAGGAAAAAGAAAAGGAAAAGCTTTTGGGTGAGCATGAAGGAGACATGAATGTCTCAATACCTTATGTCATCCCCAAAAGGAAAACAAAAGATAAAAATGAAAAGCCAAGAGAAAAGATCAATCAAATGGAAAAAGTATACGACATATAGAATAATGAAGTTACAAATAGAGGAATGCACATAGAGAGGGAAACATCAAACAAAACATCATGGGGGATCACATTACACACATGCAAGAAAAAGTGAAAAGAAAGTGAAAAGGAAAGAAAAATAAAAAATAAAAGACTAGTAAAGCACATGTGAGTCAGCCATCTAGTAGGTCATCCACATCCCAATCTTGTTCAGTATATGTAGAATGCATATCACTAGTGAGAGGGAAAACATCAAGTGTTGTACTAGGAGAATCACCAAGTTCAACACATGATGAACTGCTCAATTTAGGAGGATCACCATGATTGTTCTTGTTTAAGCTCATGGATGAGGAAAATAACAAATTCAACTCATTATGAAATTCCTCATTGATTTTAGTTTTTTCCTCATTGTCATCCAAGTTAACTACAACAAGAGGACGAATGATAATATCCATAGAAGTTTCTAGTCCTTGTTGTGTTGGAGACATAGAATCTATTTTTTCTAGTAATGTAGGATGATCATCGTTTATTGGTTCTTTCAAGTCCAGATCATGATTTTCATTGTTGTTCTCATCATTCATCTTTTGAGCAATAGGATGATGCCTATGCCTATGCTCTCTAACATTGCAGTTTCTTTTATTACAGTTTTGAAGTTGCATTTGTGTAAGAGCATGTTTTCCAACCATAGGTTCATTTTCTTCTTGTGAGGGAAGAACAAAAGAAACCATGGAAGGTTGTTCAACCACTTTCTATTTGGCTTTATAAATTTTCCTAGGAGGTAGATTAGGACTTGTTTGGTTTTCTCTAGGTCTCTTGTAGGAAATAGGTAAGGGATTTTTCATGGATGGGTCTTGGTTTCTTGGAAGGGCTTTAGGATCACTATTGTTTTCTTCAAAGGGTGCAGGTTCAATCATGGGTGGAGGAAAATTCTCAAGGGATAATCTAGCTATGCATTTTTCTTTGAACATTCAAATGGTAGGATAGGAAAAGGAATTCTTCATGGGGTCTTATAGGTTCCATAGGTTAAGGCCAAAAACAATATAAGGAGAAATTTCCATGGGAAGATGAGGGCTTAAATCCACTATGGTTCACTATGAATATTTCATTGTCGACTAGAAACTTTAATCACTTATGGACAACAGATGGGACCGCATTCATGGAGTGAAGCCATTAGTAGGCTAACTTTACATGAAATTGGTGTGAATTAGATATGATAGAGAATGATCCATTTGATTTCTTTGGTCCTACTTGTAAAGGGAGTGTGATCGAGCCCATTGTAACACAAGCAAAACCATCGTGCATTTTAATCCATGCTTTCATTTTATCATATCTATCTTGAGTAAGTTCATGCACATATAAAAATTCTTATGTGATCACATTCTCTCCATAGATGGGATCAATTAAAATCCCAGGAGTGGGTTTGTTATTGATTCTACTGGCTATGTAAAGAGGACCATTAGGTTCATGTTTAATTGTTTCTTCTGAAGAGAAAGTAATTTCAATGGTTTGTTGTTCACGAGGCTCGATGTCAACCACTCCTATCATTGTATCAATAGGAATTTTTTCATTAGTATCCATAGGACTCTATTCATCATCATCTATAGGATTTTTTTCATGATTGCTCATATTCTCATCATCTATGCCAACATTCATCACATCGATCTTAGTTTCACTAGCCTTAACAAATGAAATATTATGGTTGGGCATGGGATTGGTAAATATTTGAAAGTTTTGGTTGGGAGGAGCCACATAATTATTACCTTTATCATTTACACCTCCAATTTGGATATGATTAGAATCAACGAGGTCTTGCACAAGATGTTTAAGATGCTTGCAATGTTTTGTATCATGTCCCTTTTGTTGGTGATAAGTACAATAGGCATTGTGTCTAAAGCTCAGAGGTAATGGCTTTCTAGAGTCAAGGCACCATACGGGACCTGTAAGGTAAGCATGTTTTTGTTTAAGAGCTAGGTCATCATGTTGTGAAGTGTGTTAGGTAAGGGAGTGAATTACCTTTGTGGATCCCCAAAGATATAAGGATTACTCTTCTTTATAGTTGCTACTTGGGTATCAACTAGTTGAGTAGGTTGAGAGGTGGAATTTAGTTGAAGGAAACTTTTATTTTGTCTTTTGAAAGGTTGGTAAGTGTTTTGGTTTGAAGCTTCAGACTTTTCAGGATAGGTGGAGGTGGGTTTTGGTTCACTACTGGTTACAAAATTTTGATAGTCTCGAAGGGCAGTGCATAAATGCATGGAGAGGAATTTCATCATGGTGAGATTATCTATGATCTTGCTTTGTAAATTTTCTATGAACATATTTTGAAGGTGGGAATCAAGAATCTTGACACTAATTTGGGAATAAAGTGATTGGTAGCGTGAAATAAAGTCAGTGACATTTTCACCCTCATTTTGCTTGCATCTCATCAAATCAACTAATGGAATTTTAGGGACCATGTGCACGTGGAAATGGTTAATAAATTCTTCAAAAAGTTCATTGAATGAACTAATTGAGTTATTCGGTAATGCAAAAAACCAATCCAACATAATTCCTTTCAAGGATTGGGGAAAAAGTTTAGCCAAAAGTTTTTCTTCAAGGATAAAATCGCTACAAAAAGCAGTAAAGGAATTAGCATGATTAGCAGAATCTCCCTTTCCTCCATATTTCTCAAATCTATGGATCTCTATACCTTGTGGCACTAGAGTTCTTAATATATCCAAGGATAATGAGTTGCTTTTGACATAGTATGAAGGTGGACCATTTTTATTTTTATTTGTGGTGGAAAATTGACATTGAATGGATGAAAGACTTTGTAAGAGATGGTTAATGATAGGATCATTGCTTGTAGTGTGTGATGGAGATGAATATGGTGGTGGTGTGTATGTGTTTGAAGTACCAGTGAATGAATTTCTTATGGGAGTAGATATAAGATAACATTCCACATTGGTATAAGGAGAACTAGTGGAAATGTTTGAGGTAGGAAGGATGCTACTAGTTGGTTGCATTGTTGTGGTCATTTGAGGATTGGTATAGGTGGGAATTGAGGTTATGTTTGAAGAGGGAAGAGTTTGAGTTCTTGGTTGGTTTTGCATATTGTTTGAAGCTTTTGCACCATTAGTGGTGGAAGGAAGATGTTTTTGAAAGATTTGAGCTATGTTACACATAACTTCTAGTCCCTCATCACTTTCCATCATTTGGTGAATACTATCTATGGCAAGTATAACAGTGTTGGAAATTTTTTCAATACTCATGATATCTTGTAAATGAGCTAAGTCCTCATGAATTTTCATTATTTTTTCTTGAGACATATGATCAGCCATTGTTTGAGCACTTGGAACAGCACTGTAGGTAAGGTAGGCATAGCAAAAGAGGTGTTGAAGGTATGGTCCATACCTAGTGAACTAATTCCAACGCTAGAAGTAAGAGCTTGAAAACCCAAGATCCACAATGAGAGTTTTATCATGGGATGCCATGAGTCTCACACTTCATCTAACCATAGTATTAGTAGAACACCAAGTACTATAGCTCATACAAGTAATAAACCATAGAAAGTGCAATGAACACAATATCCTATGCTTGCAATTACACTTGAAATGAAGGAAATTGGAATAACAACAATTCTGGAAACTAAAATAGAAAATAAAAGGTAACCCACCAAAACACTGAAAAGAAATTTCAGATCCTGAAAACTAGAGATTCAAAGTCAAGAGGGACTAAGATGCTAGGAAGGGCATCTTGGTCCTCCTGGTGAGATTATAAAGTTCCACAGACAAAAAATAGACAACAAACACATAGAGATACTTTTGAGGAAAAAATCTTGAGAGGGACTAAGATTCCAGAAGGGTGTTTTAGTCCTAGCAAAGGATTTTTGCAAAAAAATAGTGAATTTTGGAATGTCAACATTGTTTACAGATTGCCTCTGCAAGATACTGATGTTCAAAAATAGAAAAATGGAAAAATAAGTACAAGAAAAAGTAACTAGGAACAAGCAATGGAATGCATTTTTTTTCAATTTTAAATGCAATAAGAATGTTTGTAAATTCAATGAAGATGATGAACAACATGCACTTTTTAGTTTTTCAATGAAATGAAATGATGTAATAAAGTAAAGATGCAACCTATATGCACTTTCACTAATGCAAATATAAGAAACCCTAAATGCAATTTAACTAATGCAAAATGCAAGAAACCCTAGATGCACTTTCACTAATGCAAGATGCAATGTAAGAATGAATGAAATCTAGATCTAAGGACTTTAATGGAATCCAAAACAAAAATGAATGCTTAAAATTTGGGTTCACAAAAAATATTGGTGGAAAAATTGATATATGAATATCTCTCTTTCTCCAACAATTAAGTCAATAATGTCCTAGGAGTCCCAATTGGATTGAATAACAACCTCACAAGGTGAGTCAATTCATAATGAGGATGACCTAGGAAGGGGTTCTTTCATCTTTAAAATTTTTCACCACCAATAAAATTCTTGGAAAAGACAACTTTATGTAGGTGATTTTATGTGAAGATGACAACTTTGTAATGCAAGTTTGAAACTTTTACAACTTTTCACTCCAAATGATCTTATGGATTTCAACCTAGATCTACAATCACAAATATGTAAGAGGGGAAAACTTGTTTTTTGTTAGCGAATGGGGATTTTCCTTGGTCAAACCCCTTGTTGCTAATTAAACCTTGAAATGAAATAGAAATAATGAGGGAAATGGTGAATGAACAACATGCAATGCTACGAATCACCCAACCCTTATAAAGTTTGCAAACTTGTGTTCAATGGCTACAATGGATATGGATCTTGAATCAAAGGAATGCTCTTGAAAGATATGGACTTGAATTGCTTGCTTGAATCAAAACCCTACATCAAAAATGTTAGAACAACAACACACATGATGCAAGCAGATCTTTGATATGATGCTTGAATCTTGATTATGGCTCCAAATGCTTGATAAAATTGCTCTTGAATGCTCTTGTAAACTCAATTTGATACTATGAATTCTCTCACAAAAGACTTGGGTTGAAATGAATGAATTAACCTTGTATTTATATACTTACTTATGCTTACTATCCCAAAATTATATCACACCAAGCCGACATATGAATTCATTAAATAAAGGAGGATAAATCTTGCTAGAATTTCAAATTAAATCATGAAAATGACTCAAGGAGGACTAAGATACCCTAGGTGATGTCTTAGTCCCAAGCCATGAAACTTGGGGCACAAACACCAAAAAGGGGCCCAATTAATATGCCTCAAAATTAGGGTCTCGAGACCTTTGGGGGACAAAGATGCCCTAGGTGGCGTTTTAGTCTAGACCCAAAAATCAGGGACATACATATGGAGTCATTAAATTATCATTATGCATTGGAGAATGTCGGGATTAACCAGAAAAGGATATAATTCATAGGTCTTGTGGATGCAAAATAGGAACAATTAAGACATAGATAGGGATAAATAAAGCAAGGTGGGCCCAAACAAGTGTGAAAATGAAAGGGTATGAATTTTACTACACTATAGAAGTCTTATCTAAATTCTCATGAGAATAATTGATTCTTGCACAAGAATGAAAATTTTTGTTAAGTTTTTTGAAGTTAGACATTCACCAACACTCATGGGATGAAAGCTAAAGATTCCCCATCACCATTGAGGGGTGATTTTTTTGATTTTTTTATGTAAAAGAACTTTGAGAAAATGAAAACAAGACTCCCTAGGTTTTGATTGTGAGATTTTGTACTCTCCCACTTTAGAGGGTGTAAAATCTAATGAACCCCAATCATCACCAAAATATGTATTTGAAGATGAGGTATTATGTTGATCACTAGTTGTACTAGATTCTACTATATTTGACTCTTTGGGCTTTGGTGGTGAGATTTTAAACTCCCCATTGAAATAAGGTGTAAAATATAACAATCGAATCCAATAATAAACCAAGAGCACATCCATAGTATAATTATTATTGGAAGGTAATGGTTCAAATTTTGAAGATGGAATCAAAGTATTAAGAGAGTTTGAATTGTTATGATCAACTTTGATCTATGAATTATAACATTGTTCATCCACTTTTATCATATATATCTTGTTATTATATTTATATTTCATCTCATGGTGAAGAGTACACATGACTCCTTTCATGACATGAATCCACAATATACCTAGGAGAGGATTATATGAAAGAGGTCCTGACATGATATGGATAGGGGTATGCAAAACCACATTCCCTACCTTAATCAATAGTGCGATTGTCCCTAATTTTTTCCTAATAACATTATTGAAGCCACAAATACAAATATCGTTAGGTTTTATAAGATTCTTTTCCATACTAATTTTATCTAGAAGATCCATGCTACAAATATGAAGACCTAATCTATTATCAATAAGAGTATTTCTAACCTCATTTTTATTAGTTTTAACCATTATCATTAGAACCTTATGTTTGTTTTGGATACCAAGTGAAGGTAACTCGTGTTGAAGGAAGATAATATCTAACTTTGTTGCTTTCATACAATCAAACAAGGCTGCTACATCATTTAGTTTGACAAAGGTGGGATATCAATCTTTTGCAAAGCCTCTTCAAGCATCTCATGATATGTAGGTGATGTATTAGTCAAATCCCAAAATGAGATCTTGACTAGAGTATTTAAAAATTTCTCAAGAAGATCATATTCTTTACCACTACGTTAAGGAAGGTTAGGTGGGGATGGGAGATATGGTTGAGGTAATGGAATGAATGTTGATATATTTTTTGGTTTCTTATTACTTTGAGTGTTATATGTGTGATAAATTGCATGATAACTTGGTTGCTTCAACACATCTTTTTACACATGGTTACTAGTGAGTTGTTTTCATAATTTTAGGATATGGGCATGAGTTTTAGGAGGCCCTATAATGAGATGTGGTTTAGGAGGTCCAATAATTAGAGTATTTTTAGAAGTTTCAATAATAAAATGTGGGTTTATGATTTCATATTGTTGGTAATCTTCTATATCAATAGAGGAAGTAATGTAAATTTTGAACCTTCATCTACCCAAGCCACCTAACTATTATTTGAAAATGTATCAATGATTTAATCCTCTTTTGACATGATAGCTTTCAAATTAGGAGAGGTATTGAGAGGGAAAAAAATCTAATTCTCATTATTCTCAATTATTGGATCCTCTTGCACCAAGATACTCTCACAAGTAGGAGAGATATTGGGAGAAGAAAAAAAATGATTGTCATGATTGCCAATGATTGCATCCTCTTACATACCAAAGTACCCTCACACAACGGGGAGATTTTGGGAAATGAATAAATATTAGGTAAAGTGATGTTAATAAATGTATTAATGATTTTATTCTATTCCATTGCAATTTTCTCATAAGTAGAAACACTAGTGGTTGGTCAAAGGTCGATTTATATCACTTTTGATGGCATGAAATGGGGTTAGGGAGAACACAATTTTTTTTTAGAAAAGCCATATTTTTCTATATCAAAACTAGACTTTAGAAAAGAAAGAATATTGTTATTATCCCTTTTTAGGGGGTATTGTATTGAATTAGGAAAATTGGAAATGCACAACAAAAGTTGAGTGTTTCAGGAAAAAATTCCAAAAACATGAATCAAATTTGAATAGAGACCATAGTTGAGGTTTTACACATAAAATTTCAGCCCAAACCGACTAGATAGGGGCATAATGCACCCTAGTCCAAATAGGTATTTTTAGAAAATTAAAAATCTAGAAGCCACCTATAGTGTCTGAGGGTCCTGTGTTTCATAGGTTCAAGTCTAGATGCAAACAAATTCCTGGAATTCTATAAAAACCTAAATTTTATATATGAACCACATACATGCATATACTTTTTTATACTTTTAGGGAAATTGAGCATGTTAAAATGATAATTTTCAAAAATTGAATACTATAATTAACTGATTTTCCCAAAAAAATATAGAAAAGAAATGCTTTTGATCTATTGAAATCAAAATGCTATGTATTTTTCACTTTTTCTATGTGTTCACTAAAATATGCATGCATAAATGATAAAATAATATTTTAATTATATATCCCAATGAAAATAACATAGATCTAAGCCCTAAACAAGGAAAATTAGATATGAAATTATGCAATTAAATTCAACATAGTTTTCAAAATTTTCCTTTTTAATTTTTGATGAACAAATAATGCAAGTAAATAGTTTTGAAAATGAAATTAATGCATCATCTTCAAAGAACCTAGGTTTCAAATTAATTTTTAGAATTTATGCAATGAAAATAAAAAAATTGCAAGTTTAGGATATGTCAAGTTCACCAAAATTTGAGTAGGAAAAGTGATCCTAGATCCAATTAGGATAACTAAGATTATCTCCTTTTCACTTGACTCAACATTGAACATAAATTAACTATGATTTTATGATTGACTTGCTTCCATAAGGGAGAGCCAACTTCCTAGGATTTATGTTGTGTTGGGTTGTGAGGATGACAAACTTGATGTGAGATTTGATAAGCCTATTTGACATGTAACCCTAAATCTAAAAATGTAATTTAACAAACAAATAAAAATGAAAAGTAGTAGAACTAGCTTGGATATGGGAAATGATAATAGTGATGAACCTATGACTAAAATTGTGTATTGTAGGTTGCAATTTGCACTATTTTTTCCTAGACTATCACTTGATGAAATCTTCAAATCTAACCTACATAGATAAAAATAGGTGAAAAGGTTGTGTTGTATAGGGGATTTCTTAAGTCAAACGCCATGTTGAAATTTATGACTCCACGTACATTGATTGATGATGATCAAGAGGTTGGACAAAGGCCAAAACAACAATAATTGATCGAAATCATAAATAATAAATGATAATGATACCTTGATTTAAAAACCATTGAAGAAGAGACATCACACAAAAATTGATTGATGGAT
This sequence comes from Sequoia sempervirens, assembly GCA_007258455.2. Classification (NCBI taxonomy): domain Eukaryota; kingdom Viridiplantae; phylum Streptophyta; class Pinopsida; order Cupressales; family Cupressaceae; genus Sequoia; species Sequoia sempervirens. The sequence continues at coordinate 15,832 of VDFB02126421.1, forward strand.
GCCTTGATTGCTTGATAGACTTGTGTCATAGAAAAAAGGACCCTTAGCTTGACATGGGATTAGTTCATGATAAATTGACTTAATGAGGCCTTGATTCAAGTGTTGTGAGGCATTTCATGCATCCACACAAGGTCTTGGACCCTTCTACATTGAATAAAATATGTTTATCAATGTCTTATGAAGGTGTTGTAGAGTCTTGTAAAGGACTTTCATTCTTTTCTAGACCTAATGAACCTATTTCTCCTTAATTCAACATGTTCAATTACATAATCACATTAATTTAGAAGGCTTGTAATGTAAATTTAACTTTAACCAAGTGTTGTAATGTGTTTTACAAGTCCACGTTGGTTCTTGTGTCTTTCTAGGCTATGTGGACCTCATTTTAGTGTTGTAAAGTGTATTTAATCACAATTTCATATTGAATTATGTATCTCAAGCCCTATTTTACATTCACATCATCAATAATAGAACTCTATTAACCCATATTGTGTATCTCGAGGCTTAAATTGATCAAACACCCTACAAATTTGCAATTTAAACCTTATTTACATATTCCTTGGCTTCTTAGCTATTGGAATGGTCCCTATGGGACCCATTCACCATGCATGGTGAATCAGTCCCATACAGGTGGGACCCATTCACCATGTGTGGTGAATGAGTCCTATCTGGCCCCCATTTTGACCTTTGAGTGAGAAAAAGTGAAATTTAAAGTTTATTTTCACTACATGTTGGCCTATGATGAGGTGTTACCAAGTACCAAGGCACAATTGTCTATAAATAAGTATTTTTATCCTCATTTTACATCCATTATCTCATTCGCACATCTCTTATTATTTATTTATCATCTATCTTCTCATCGAAGTCAAGCAAGCTAGGGCTTCTTCATTAGAAGTCATCAAGTTAGCTTTCTAAAGTATTCAAGGGCTGAATCTTCATGTATTACTGTAGAATTTCAAGATCATTCATGATGGAAAGGTAATATATTCCATTATTTCATGTTTCATTCTATTATTTCATCATCTTTGTGTAGTTACCTAAATGAGGTTTCACCAAGGCAAACCCCCATGCCCTAGCAATCAACAATTTATCTTTCTTGCCTTGTTTGTATGCAGATTTAGGACTCTTGGAGGCTTAAGAATCATTGAAGATTATATTTCAAAGTCATTCAAGTCATATCTTCATCATTCAAGACAAAATATCAACAAAAAGTCACTTTCAAGCCCGAATACGACAGTTTTAGAAGTGGACACCTATAGGAAGCTGAAGTGTAGACCAAAAGCTCCAGAATCAACCTTTGAATATTTAGAAATTAAAAAGTGGACAGATTCTCCATGGGTGGTGAATGAGTACCACTCTAGGGTCAATTTTTGGTTTTCTACATTTTTGGATACCCTTTTGTCTGATACGGGCTCCACTTCATTTTTACAGAACTAGGATTGATTCCCCCAGAATGGAAAATGAGTCCCTCCAGGCTTGAAAAATTAGAATCAGTAGAATTTCAAAAGAAATTTCTAGTCTCCTTCAAAGTTCCAAATGCACACTTTAAGTTTTGTTCATTTTTGTTTAGCTTTGCATTTGTTTCTAGTTCATTGTTTCATTACACAATGTGTTTTCAAACATCACTTGTTTCTTCGATTTTGCATTCATATTCAATCAATTTCATAGCTTAGCTACATTTATATCATCTCATTTAGCATTAACCACTTCATACATAACATAATTTGAATGAACCCTTTAGCATTTTTGGCCTAAGCTCTCTCCTTTTAGGTGAAAAACCCTAGAAGAGTTAGAGAGTACATTGGAGCCAAAAATCTATGGTTCAAGACTGCAAAAGGTAAGCTCATAAAACATAATAGATTTCTACAACTAGCATATAAAAGATAACTCAATACATCTTCATGATTTGGCATGATTGATCATAATGACTTCTTGCACATAATTGGTTCATTCTTCTTGATGTCTTGCAAACTTGAAATTTATCGATGATAGTGTTGTAATAATATTTTTAATTCTGATCTTGACTACTCTTAAATGTTTTTTGGATCTTCAATTTGTTGAATAGATTTTCTAAGATTTCAAATGATGAAAAATACTAGTATTTATGTGAAATTATTCTAATTTCCTAAAATTTGAATACCAATGGCTGATAAATGAAATTAGAAATTTAAATAATAAATTGCCAACATTGACATATTTGAATTTGGAGCCAAAAAGGGTTTTCTAGGGCACAGTGCACCCTAGACTAGATCCAACCTTTTCAGAATCTAAATTGTTAGTGAAAAAAATTAAATGCATAATTTGATTTCCCCTATTTTATTTTTTGAATATTTTTATAAAATGTGCAATCAATGTATGATTATGTCCAAGTAGATAGGAGCAAGCTAAACCTAGTGTGAAATTGTCAAGGGTGACAATTTTCAACACTAAATACACTTACTTGAGGCTCACAATTGAATTACATGTAAGATCCAAATGGTGCTTGTAAGACCTATAGGAATTTATAAGATCTAAATTTATTGTATCATGTGTAAAATATATAGAGATTATGTATCTCTTATTCTAGGTTCATTATTTCATCTATAGAATCATTTTATGTAAGACCTATGAACATTGCATATAAAACCTCTAGGTATTATGTATTTAAATAGGAACCTTGGTGTTATTTTTAGAGGGTTCGAGTAATAATACTAATCACTATAAGACCATTTTTAACATCATTATGAGGAAACAATGATATAAATTATGATAATATGTTTATCACTTTAAATAAATGCATGATTTTTAAATTGGCTTATATTTAATGCCTATGGAATGCTTATTAAAGAAGCTCTACATTACTAAGAATATTCATATTTTTTGTTAAAAAACATTATCAACCCTTTGGAAGCATTACCAAGGAGTGTTTTCTACTGATGTTATTGGGAAGGATAAATCGTGTGGTGAGGATTATGCGGTGAGGATGCTTTGGAAGAATTAACAAGGAGTGTTTTGTGTAACATAGAGGATTGTAGATTCAAATGGAGAAGATTGTTGTGGAGAATACCATTAGTGAGGGGGGACTGAGTGACTTGAATTTGAAGTAAATCCTTGGTGATCATGGTTATTTCCAGTTCGATCAACCTATAGATTTGGTGTTTTTTGCTAATGTTGATAGGAAGGATGGATCATTTGGTGAGGATGCTTTTGTGTTTCCTATTGATGCTACTAGGAAGGATAGGTTGTGTGGTGGGAATGTGGTGAAAGCTCCAAACTCTGAGGGGAAATGTGTGATTGAGGCTTACAAGGAAACATGAGCTCCAAAGGCTCCTAGTGATATTGTACATGCCCCAACTATTGAATCATTTGGGGCTATTCCAAAAATTCCTAGATTGAGCATGTATTGGTGGAAAATAACTAACCGGTGGGGCAGTCGTCTTTGCTTAGGTAGAGATGGGCTAACCTTTTCTCTTCAAAGCTTAAAGGTAAAGGAGTTCCATCTGAATCTATTTCTTCTTCTAACATGGAAGGTGGGTTCGCTTTTTCCATTCCACACTCTATTGTGGATAAGAACATAGCAAGAATGGATTTCTCACTGATGGACAAGTTTATGGGTCCTAGACCTAATATTGAAGAGGTTCGCACCTAGGTTAATAAAAAGTGGGCTCTCAAGGGGCAGGTTGAGGTTTTGGCTATGGCTAAAGGATTCTTTTCCTTTTCCTTTTCACCTGATGAAGACCTAAGATTATTTTTTTCAAAAGGGTCATAGAATTTTGGGCTTCTTACCCTAGTGTTAGCTCCCTGGGAGCCTAGGGGGTATGTGCAGGATCATGATGGGCCAAAAAGTGGCAATATGATGGGTATGTGGTTGATGACTTTTTTTTTACCCAAAATTGATGAAACGAAAAGGGTTTTTAAAGGAGATTCTTAGCTTTCCACCAATATAAATTATGCTTTAATTTGAATTTAATAAGTAATTATTATTCATTTTCTATTCAAATTACGACTAAAGTCCTGATTGATAGACTGATTGACAAACATCTATAGCTTTCAAACGGTATCACATTTTTGAATCAAAACATGTGTCACATTCTATGCTTCACATAATATAGGATTAAAAAATAAAAATGAATTTCATGAAGTTTTGACCAAGTTAAGGTGGTTAGACATACGAGTTTTTATATTTTTTAAAAGTTGTAAAAAAAATCATAATTAATTATTTACTTGGAAAAAAATTACAAAAAAATATGCATCACATCGGGACATGAGTCCTCTACTTATCTCTAAAATATTATAAAAAATATTATCATTTTATTGTGGTTAGGTGGTCAGATAGACACCTACTTCTTATTTTTTCTCTGAAATTTAAGTACTACTACATTGAAATTTCAAATTTTCACTAAATAGATTTTTTTATTTTAAAACAGACCTAGTAGTTTAGAAACTACATTCAATTTGCTAAAAATTCTATTGTTACATATTTTTGAAATAATATAGATAACTTATTCAAATTTTTATGTCAAGTTGCCTAACTCTGATTTTTCTAATTTTTTTGCTACTTAAGGGCTTGTTTTTTCCATGATGATCCTGCACATACCCTAGGATGGATCTTTCAAAGTTCCTTTTTCACTTAGCTCTGGTGTGGGTGAAATTGTCAAACCTGCCTTTGGAATATTGGGATGAAGAGGTGTTCAAGGTAGTGGCTAACTCTTTTGGACTTCTTGTTTCTATTAATGAGGACACTCTCTCTAGAAGGCATCTAGTTGTAGTAAGATTTTGTGTCATGATTGACCAAGATGTTGTCATGCCTGATGTTTTTCATCTTAACTCAAAGGTGGGTAGCTGTAAGCAACATATTGTTTTTGAATCCTTCATGTTCTCATGCATCAAGTGCAAAAAAGAGGGTCATTGGGCTAAGGACTGCCCTGCTAAGGCTACTCTACCCAAAGTCATTCCTCAAACCAAAGTTTGGAAGGTTAAGGAGGCTAAGGGGTCTTCTGCTCCTCTAGAGCAGGATGAGTCCACTACTGGAAAAGTCATGGAGGTTGTTGCTAATATTGAGGATCACTTTGCACCACACCCTGAGGGGGGTGAGGAGACTAAGAATTTTGAGGTCGAGGCTATTGGTCAGTCTGAGGATCTAGATGTTGATCATGTTTTAGATACTTTGTGCTCCCCTAAACATGTCATTCTAGAGCCAAACATTTTCCACTCTCCTCCCTTGGATCATGTGTCTGGGATGGTAGGTGGAGAGGGAGTTATAGTGGTTTTTGATACATGGAGTAGGGAAGAGGATGGATATATTCTAGTGAGAGGTAGGAAGAAGAAGTCCTCCCTTTCCCCTCCTCCTCAACCTCACAAATTTATTACCACAAGAAGGAAAAAATTGGACTGTAGGTCTGAGCAGAGGGGCCAGGGAAGACCCTCTCTGTAGAAAATAAGGGAGTGTGATTGTAAATGGGATATTGAAGAATGGGTTCAAAAAACCCTCTTTGATTTTTGCTCTAAGAGAACACCCTCCTCATGCAAATGAAGATTATTTCCTAGGATATCAGGGGGTTAATTAATGTGCACAAACAAGACCTCCTCAAGAATTTGATTAGGGACCATAAGCCAAAAAAAATTTTGATTCAAGAAACAAAGATGCAAGTTGAAAAGTTGGAAGCCTTAAAGAATTTCTTTCCCAAATACTATTGCTTTCATGGGGTTAGCTTTGAGGGAGGCTCGAGTGGTCTTGCTACTTTTTGGAATGCCAGGTTGATTAAAGGTGTCCTGGTTATCGATGGCTTTAATCATGTGGAGACAAACTTTGTCTTGCTCAAGGATTCTTATTCCTAGGTTATTTCCAATGTTTATGCTTCCAATCTAAAGAGAGCCAAGAAGAAACTTTGGAATGATCTTGGTTGAATTTAGGCTAATTTTCATGAGAACCCCTATATAGCAATGTGAGACTTCAACATTCCCCTTTGTGATAATGAGAAAGTGGGTGGCTCCCAAGCCAACCCCGATAGCCATCTGGATTTGAGAATGTTCTTAGATGATAACACTCTTATTGATGTGAATATGATGGGGTCCAAGTTTACCTAGTCCAATAGGCATGTTGGAGCTGATAATATCCAACTCAGGTTGGACAAAGCCCTTACGTTGGCCTCATGGTTTGTGGACTTTTCTTTCTCTCTCTCAATGATCACAAGATGTGGATCATACCACTTCCGTATCTCTTTTGTGGCTAATAGGATTTGAAGTAAGAAATGTTTTCCTTTTCACTTTGAAGCTATGTGATTGAGGGATCCCAAGTTTATGGATTTCATCAAGAGTTGGTGGCAAGTGAATATTGATGGCAATGTGATGTTTAGATTTTCCAATAAGTTGGCTCTTGTGAAGAAAAATCTCAAAAAAATGGAATAGAGAGTCATTTGGGTATATTTTTTACTTTAAGAATTCAATTTTCGAATGGCTAGATAGCGTTCAGGAAGAGATTCAATCGAAGGGTCTATCGGAAGTGCTTTAGTTGTAGGAGGACTTTCTTCTTGCACAACTTCATGACATTATAGCAAAAGAGGGAAACTTTTGGAGATAGAGATCTTACGCTAATTGGCTTAAATATTGGGATCAAAACTCCAAGTTATTTCATTTAACTGCCATTAGGCATATATCATCCAAAAGAATTTCCTCTAGATCATGATTGATGGTTTGTTGTTGGAGGAGGAGGAGGCTATTAGGAGAGTTGCTAAAAATTTCTTTGAGAACCTGCTTAGAGATGATATAGTTTGCGACCATAATTGTGTAGAGGTTTTGATGGAAGTTATCCCACATCTGATTTCAAAGAACTGGAATAGGGAGCCTACTGCCATCCCCTTTGTCTTGGAAATTAAGGATGTGTTTTTCTCCTTTGAAGGGAACAAGGCCCCTGGGCTTGATGGTTTTCCTTTGTTTTTCTTTTAGTCATGCTAGGAGATTGTTGTGAAAGACGTAATTAATGCTACTAAGGAGTTCTTTGGTTCTAGAAGATTACTTAGATAACTAAATGTGACTTTCATTGTGTTGATCCCCAAGTTTGTTGATGCTAATAGCTTCGGAGATTATCATCCAATCAGTCTTTGTAACTTAATTCATAAAAAAAATTCGAAGGTGCTAGCAACTAGATTGCAAATATTTCTCCCTCATCTGATTTCAAACATCAAAGTGGCCTTGTTAAGGGGCATCATATTTTGGATTCCATTATAACTGTCCATGAACTTTCTCATTCTCTTAATTCTAACAAGAAGCTTGGTTTTTTACTAAAGCTGGATCTTCTTAAGGCCTATGATAGGGTCAACCGAAGGTTCTTGATTGTGTTCTTGGCTCACTTTGGATTTTCTCAAAAGTTTCTTCAAATTTTTGTGAAGCTCAAATTGACTCCTTTTGTTGTTCTGCTGAATGGTTCTCCTTCTCCTTTTTTCTGAAGTTCGAGTGGTTTGAGGCAACGAGACCCTATCTCTCTGTTGTTGTGCATCTTGATGGTAGAAGCCCTTGGTAGAAATATTCAGAAGGATTTTTCTACTAGTTCATTGAGGGGTATTTTCCCCTTTTCCATATGTGAGCCAGGGTTACTCATCAACAGTTTGTTGATACTATCTTGATCGGTGAATCTTCTATTCATGAGATCAAAACTGTTAAGGGGCTAATTGAGGATTATGAGAAGGAGTTTAGCCAACATATTAATCTTCCTAAGCTTCATTTTTTCCCTTAATACCTCTGATGTTCTTCAATTGAAGCTTGCTAGGATTCTTTCATATAATAGGAGAGAGCTCTCGTCAACTTATTTAGGGTTAACTCTGTGTATTTCCAAGACCCTAGAATCTTCTTATCTGGGTTTATTGGAAAAGTTCAGTAAAAGGTTGGCAGGTTGGAAAGGGGCACTTCTCAGCCAAGTGGGGAAGGTACAACTCATTTCCTCCACTCTTTAGAATATGCCTCTATATGCTACGAGTCTTTTTACAATTCCAGTTAAATATGAGGAGAAAATGGAATAGATCAAGAGAAGGATTTGGTGGTTGAGTTTTGAATCTAAAGCAAGAATTCCTCTTTTGGCTTGGAAATTGGTTTGCAAGCCTAAGAAATGGGGTGGCCTGGGTATCAAAAACTTAAAATCTTTCAATAAGGTGCTATTGTCAAAAAATGTTTGGATGCTCCTGAGTGGTGAAGTTGGTTGGGAATCTCTGGCTAGAAACAAATATTTGTATGACTATGGGAGAACTTGGAATTTGCTGACTTCTGATGATATCCCTTTTGGTTCTTGTTTTTTTTAGAAATAGCATTCCTTTTAAGAACTTGATTGCTAATGGTGTTAGGTGGTTGTTGGGTGATGGTACCATAATTCTCTTGTGGGAGGATCCTTTGTGTAACTCTAGACATCTGATTAATTATCCCTAGGCTACCCCCATTGTTCCTTTATGCAAGCAACTCTTCAAGACTAGGGTGGTTGATTATTTTCAGAATGGGGAGTGGAAGAACTTCTAAGATTGGGACCCATCCTTCAAGGTTTTAAAGGACTTTCTATGTAAGTTAGTATTCCTACCTATCCTAGACTAGACAGGGTGGTTTGGGCCCCCTGTTCTAATGGTAAATTTTTGGTGGCATCTTGTTAGGGTTAGAAAGAATATACCTAATAGTTAAATGTAGATTTGATCATTAAAATAGAGAAATAAAACACATAAAATTATAGCAGAAACAAGACAACACAGGGAATTTAATGACATGAAAAAAATGGGAAAAAAAATATTTCAGGGGCTACTGTCCCCAGATCCCAGCGAGGATACATGAAGAGTGTATAGTATAGCATGATCATTTGCCACATACAAACACATCTACCTTTGTTAATTCATTGGAAAAGTCTGTTATTTTTCCTTTTGGGGGAAGTTATGGAACAAAATGTTAATCACTACTTGGTGAATGTTTTCTTCTAGTTGCTCATGCAAGGTAAAGTCTTAACACAAGATAATCTCTATAAAATGGGATTTGCAATTTTGAATAGGTGTGTCCTCTATGAAGCTAATGCTGAGAGTGCATTCCATATCTTCCTTGGATGTGATTTTTCCTCTCTTCTCTAGAGTAAGTTTCTTGGCCTTTAGAATTTGGACTAGGACTTCCTGGATTCTCTCCGTAATTCTGTTGAATAGTGGAAGTGTCCTTCCACTTCCTCCACTCTTCAATGGCTTTGAGATCTTATGGCCCCTCATATATCTTGGGGTATTTGGAAGGAATGTAACAATATATTTTTTTGTGATTCTAAACTCAAGATTGGTAGTCTTTTCATCAAGATTCGTCATAAAATCTTGGAGAATTTTTCTTTTATTGGGTATGAGTCTCCTCAATGTGCACCTCCTTGCTTGACTGGGTATGACTTGTTGGCGATTTCTAATTGGAAGATCCCCTTTGTTCCTTTTGAGATTCCTAAGTATAGCCTAAATGCTAGATTGAATACTAAGTGGAGGCCACCACCTTCATGGTGGGTTAAAGTTAATTTTGATGGGGCATCCAAGGGTAACCTTGGTCCTAAAAGTTTTGGGAGATGTTGAGGAATGAGGGCAGTAGACTCTTAGGCATAGTGGAACTCCCATTGGGAAATCAAAAAAATCACTGTGTTGAAGCGGAGGTTGCATTTATAAGTATTAAGTATGTAGTGGATAGGAGCTACTCTAAACTATGGTTGGAAGGGGACTCCTTAAACATCATTAATTATCTATGTGGCACCCATAATCCTAGCTGAAATTTTGATCAATTAATCAAGTATTTCATAATTGGGTATGTGTAGGATCATCATCGAAAAAACAGGCCCTTAAGTGGCAAAAAATTCAGAAAAATCAGAGTTAGGCAACTTGACATAAAAATTTGAATAATTTATCTATATTATTTAAAAAATATGTAAGAATAGAATCTGTAGCAAATTGAATGTAGTTTCTAAACTACTAGGTTTGTTTAAGAAAAATAAAAATCTATTTGGTGAAAATTTGAAATTTCAATACAGTAGTACTTAAATTTCAGGGAAAAAATAAGAAGTAGGTGTTTGTCTGACCACCCTAACCACAATAAAATGATAATCTTTTTTTATAATATTTTACATATACATAGAGGACTCATGTCCCAATGTGACACATATTTTTTTGTAATTTTTTTCCAAGTAAATAATTAATTATGATTTTTTTATTACAACTTTTAAAAAATATAAAAACTCGTATGTTTGATCACCTTAACTTGGTTAAAAATTCATGAAATTGAATTTTTTTTTTAATCCTATACTATGCAAAGCATAGAATGTGATTCATGTTTTGGATTCAAAAAATGTGCTACCATTTGAAAGCTATAGATGTTTTTCAATCAACCTATCAATCAGGACTTTAGTCGTAATTCAAATAGAAAATGAATGATAATTACTTATTAAATTCAAAGTAAAGCATAATTTATATTGGTGGAAAGCTGAGAATATCCTTTAAAAACCCTTTTCGTTTCATCAATTTTGGGGAAAAAATAAGTCGTTAGCCACATACCCATCATATTGCCACTTTTTGGCCCATCATGATCCTGCACATACCCAATTATGTTGAGATCTTGTGAAGAAACCCTTGTTTCCCACGTATTTCAAGAAGATAATTCATTCATAGATTTCTTCACCAATGAAGCTATTAGGCTTAATGAGTATGGAGTGTGGGAGGAAGGCTCTCTCCTTCATAAGGCAGCTAGGATCTTAATGAGAAATGATGGTTTTGGCTGAGTTTATGTGATGGCATTATTTAACCATTAGTACCATATCTTGACTCGCATGCTTTGTGGGTATCGTTCAACTTGTTGGCTATCAATTGAATTCTAATTGCCAGGGTTTTCTTCATTTGGTCATTGTGAATATGGGAGGAGATAGAAGTGTAATTGAGCCTCATTCTTGCATGGGCCTAAGAAAGAAGAAAAAAAATTGGAGGATACTTCAATATGGGAATTTTACGCCGTTCTTGGAAAGATTGCATGGTCACAATCTAAATGCTTTAGCGAAGTTTTTTTCTTGTTGGCACAATCACAAACTTCAAATGAAGGGCTTGGTAGTTGATATTAATGAGTAGTTGATTGGTACTATGACTATCTTTCCTATGGTTGGCCTTAGATTCTTCAAAGATAAGAAGAGTAATGAGGAGGCTATGGTTCAATTTTCAAAGATGACAAAAGGAATAAGCTCATCAAAATGGAGGCTTGGGGCTATGAGTGGAAGTCTCTCAAGAAGATATGGGTGAACATTGTGAAAGTTATAATGTGGTATGTGACTCTAGAAGGAAAGTTTACTACAATCCTTAGCCATTATTTTACTCTTTTAAACCATTTTAGACATGGACTATTTATTTACTTTCCATTTTTTATCTTTTCTTCCATGGAGATCTCTGTGTATACACACTTAAAAAATAGGAGGGCACCAGTCCTACATGAGGGACTTATTTTGTTAATCATGGAGCACATAAAATCCCTTATCCCTACCTCTTCAATTAAGGTAAAGGAGAAGATTGTTAGTGAGGTTTCTAGCTCTTCTGGTTAAGATACCATCGTAGCTAAGGATGAGGAGTGGAATGAAGTTGGTGAGGAAGAGACCCAGTCCCATGTAGCTACCTCCTCAAAAAAGAGGAAGAAGTGTATTTATAAAGATAAACAGGAAGCTAAGTGTCTTATTCTACAAGAACTGTCAAAGTCCAAATCTGATGGTGAGGATACAAAAGTGGACTCTAGGGATTCCATACCCATGGACAATGCATTGGACATTGGTCAAGGTGATAATGAGGTTGTGGTAAGGAGGAGGGGTTTCATGAGAATGTGCTAACAACGAAGGCCAAGGATAAGCCCAAGTGGGTTTCTTAGTGCATTTCCATGAAAAACCAGGCCTCAACTAATAGATTCAAGGTCACCATGGATCTCTGCAAGGAGAAGGCTCTAGAAGAGAAGGAAGTGGAAATTGATGATTCCTCGATTCGTAACTCTCCTAATGTAGAAATTGAGGGTGAGAAAAAAAATTAGTAGGAGGAGGATGTTGAGCAAAACCATGCGAAGATAGATCCTCTAAAGGTTAATCCCTTGTTGATAGACTTCTCCTATCTTAATGATAATTCCACCTCTATGTTTGAGCTTCTTGACATGGTCAGGGCAGGGGCTACTGGTACTTTCAAATTAGAAAAATGGACTCTCTAGGAATTTAACAAGGTCAACATCAAAATTAGGAGTTTGAAGGATAATTTGCAAAATATTTTGAAGGGTTCATCCTTGGATATTCTAATTGATAGAATTGTTGATCTTGAGGGTTCATTCATTGACTTCAAGTCCCTTTGTGAGCAGTGCTTGGCTGGGTTAGAAACCAAGTTAGTGGATACTAATGTGGATATAAAGAAGCTTCTCCATGCCTATTACAAGTTATACTTAAAGAATAAAACAGATTATTTTGTGGTCCTATTTTGTAAGATTAGTGAGCTTAGAGAGGACTAGTTATATTTTTCTAAGTTAGTGGAGAAGGAACAATTGGCCAAAGGTAAAGGTAAAAGAGTTGTGAAGGATGATGGTAAAGGCCCTACAATTAGAGGGTTGGCTGACTAGAAGAAATGCTTCAAAGTAGAGAAACAAGATTTGTTGGACATGATTCAGCTGCATAGGAATCAATAGCTTGAGGTGGCCAACACCTTAAGTAGTATGAAGTAGTGTCCTGTTTTCTATTTTTTTATTTTTTTTTGTTGTTGGGTCTCAATTTTTTTCTGTTGTTTTTTTGTTTTGTTGTTGTTGGCTACTACTAGTAGTTTAGTGTTTTACCCTTTGAGCAACAATTTGTATATCCTGGTGTTTTGAGTATTGGGTTGTTGCTAGTGTCTTAGTTTAGTATCTCTTGAGCAAAATTTTGTATCTAAAGTTGTAAATATTTTTGAGTCCATTCAAAACCTATTTTTCCTATATAATCAAAACAAGGAGTGTTTAAGTATAATATTTATTAGGGGGTTACACTTAATGTTATTGTTCCTAAAATAATATTGGTAATTTTATAACTTATAGGTTTTACCTTATAATATAAAATATAATATTAATCATATTAATTTAGGGATGATTTATAAAATATAAATGTTAAAGAGTTAATGGAATAGCTTAAATAAACATAATTAATGCAAGAGGTTCTACCCTCTACAACTACACCAATCACAAACAAAAAATCATACGGAAGGCTCGACCTTAATTCAACAATTGCAAACAAACTTTAGCTAAATTCACAGACTCAAAAGACAATTTACTTGGGCAAACACTTTGCTCAAAGCAAGATTTTCTCAAAATAGAATTTGCAAATGAAAAATGATTCCATTTGACTTCACAACTATTACAATTTGATTTCAAGATGCCCAGATCCACATTTTTTAGTTTTAATTCCACCTCACATCCCACTACCATTCTTTTGACTTCCTTTCAATTCTGCTAATGCCTCCCTCTTTCTCAACATTTCCCCAGTTCACTCTATGCTACCTTCTAATATTCTCTTCTCAACACATGCACAACTATTTTTCCTTTTTTCTGAGAATTTATTTAATTTTAAATAGCCACACTCAGCTGCCCCTCACTATTTCCACCATGCACAACCCTTATTATTTCCATGCCTCTGCCAAACCAACGTAGCTCCCTATTCAATATTTCTTTTGTGTTGTTTATCTAAGACTCTTATTCGTTGAAATTTGTAGCCTCACTTCTCTTTCCTCTACTTCACCCACCTATATCACTTTTCATAATTTTGAGTTTCATTGAAATTCCTTACCATAAGAAATGGCACGATCTATCTTCTTTGTACTACATTTTAATTCCTTTGGTTGGATATTTAAAATTTCTCTCTTGGCTATGCATGTTCCACTTCTTATTATTTTGGTGCATATTGTATGTCAATTTATTTTCAAAGTTAAAACTATTTTCCACTTCTTCCTTGGGGTGCTAATTTTCTCCATATATCATTGCATACATTATATGCACATAGGCCCCTACAATTTTCCTTTCATCATTATATTTTCTGCCCCTTCATGCATCACTCCATTTAGAATAATTTAATTCATAAATGAATTATGTAAATGTTTATCATAATTTAACACCTCCCATAACTTTCCAAATTCTTGGATCAACTCCCTTCATAATTCATGAACTAATAAATACATTCATATTGGTATTTTTAATTTTTAAATTATGAGGTCACATTTTGATGAATCAACATGTACTTGAACTTGCAGAATGTCAAAGATGAGCTTGGAGTGTCTTTGGGTGATGTGGATCACCAACCTACCTAGATGCTCCTACATCAAACACACCCAATAAAATTTTTGTGAGTATAGGCTTACAAAATGAAGCTAAGTAGTAGAACTACTCTTCCAAGTTGTGAACAACTTGCAGCATGCTCCCATGATGAAATTGACCTATAATTTATTTAGTTTTCCTCTTCTTCCAGCATCTTGCTAGAACATTTCCCATCCTCTGCCAACAATTTTGCACTTCATTCTTCTCTCCTCTTGTGGACTTGTGTCCACCATGTATCATCCACCACCACCTAACGCTTTCTTCTTGCTCTCTGTTTATGGGATATTTCCCACCATAACTCGACCACCTCCACCAAACTCCACTTTTATGTTCCATCTTTGTGATAATTAACCCACCACAATTTGTCGTCATCCTCCAAAAATGTCCCCTCTAATGTTCATTCATCACTAAATATGAAAACATAGCAGTATCAAAAGTATGGAAATTAAAGATTTACACCTACCAATTTTCTTCACTAGCATCTTTCTCTTCAACCTCTCTTCTTTCCATACCAAAATAATGGATTTTCTTGGGCTGCACTTCAATCCAAGACATCTTTGTACTTTGTACTTTCTCAAACTTAGATGAATGCAAATTAACACATTCTTTACAATTACAACAATCAAACTTTACCTCTGCTGCAACTTGTCTCTCTTCTACAAGACTTATAACTTCAGTTTTCTCCTCATACACTGCTGCAAATTTGGGTTGCTCTCTTTTTCCATGCCTCCAATAAGGTATGCTTCTTCCACTTCACTCTTCTCTTCCTCATCCTTTTTTGTAAGGATTTCTTCAAGCCTCCCTTCTGCTATGCTTTCTCCATCACCATCCACCTTCATCATGTCCTCCAAGGGACAAATTATTTCTACTCTTTCTACTTCTTCAATCATAGCTAAAACTTCTTTCTTACCTACAGACAAATCATAAAAATAATGATGAAAATCACATATCTCCAATGCTCCTTGTGCCACCAATTTCTTCTATTCCATTAACTTCACTTTCACCATCCAAATAACTTTGGATTCTTCTCATCTCTTCTCTCAACAACGTTTCATCCTTGCTCTCATCAACCTCATCATCAAACTTGGGACCATTCATGTTCACTATTTCAGCTTCTGAATTCCTTTCTTCTATTTCACACAACTCACTCCACTCACATGCCATTGCTACAACCTGTGGCTTAGCATCTTTTCCACTTGTATGGGTTTCCCCCATATTTTCTTCCTTCCATGCCCCTTCTATCAAATGGATACAAAACTTTTCATCCTTTGCAATATCAGTTTCAATCTCTTCTCTTTCATCTTGATCCTTTTGCACAAAGATCTCCTCTTCTTTTTCTTCATTCTTCATATCTACTGCAATCTTTTCTTTCTTCTCTTCATCCTTTAAAGGATTCTCAGCTACTTTTTCCTCACCTATTACAACTTTGATGTTGCTTCCCTCTTTCATACACTCATTGGGGCATACTGCTGCAATTTCTTTTACCACTTCCTCTTGTTTATCTTGCAATAGATTCAACACATATTCTTTCATATGCTTGAATATGCTATAAGTGTTATCGTTGCCACTATGTATAGCTTCTCTATCCCAAATCCAAGGTTGACCAAACAAAACATGAAAAATATCCATGGGTACTATATCACATACAATTTCATCCTTATATCTTCCAATGTGAAAATTCACAATGCTTTGTTCACTTACTTGAATTCTATGACCTCCATGCAACCAAGAGATGTAGCATGGCTTAGGGTGCTTCATCCTCTTCAAGTTCAAATTCTCAACCATTTCCAATGCAACCAAATTATCTCCACTATCACTGTCTACCATCACTTTGCAGCACTTCCCACCAAACTTGCACACAATTCGAAAAAAATCACTCCTTCAAATGGATCCTTGTTTCACTTTTTGTGGCTTTAAATATTCCTTCTTCATCCACAAACTCTCTCCATGTCTCTAAGACATCTTATCAAACAATTATGACACGCTCTCAAGGCTTCTTCACTCTCTACCAATTCTTCACCCACGGTCTTGGTGCATTTTCTCCACTCTCAGGATCTTGTGGCTCTGATACCAATTAATGCAAGAGGTCCTACCCTCTGCAACTACACCAATCACAAACACAAATTCATAGGGAAGGCTCAGGCTTATTTCAATAATTGCAAACAAACTTTAGCTAAATTCACAGACTCAAAAGACAATTTACCTGGGCAAACACTTTACTCAAATCAAGATTTTCTCAAAATAGAATTTACAAATAAAAATTTATTCCATTTGACTTCACAACTATTACAATTTGATTTCAAGATGCCCATATCCACATTTTTCAGCTGCAATTCCACTTCACATCCCACTACCATTCTTTTGACTTCCTTTTAATTCTGCCAACGCTTCCCTCTTTCTCAACATTGCCCCAGTTCACTCCATGCCACCTTCTAATATTCTCTCCTCAACACATGCACAACTATTTGTCCTTTGTCTGAGAATTTATTTAATTTGAAATAGCCAAACTCAGGCGCCCCTCACTATTTCCACCATGCACAACCCTTATTATTTCCACGCCTCTACCAAACCAATGCAGCTCCCTGTTCAATCTTGCTTTTGTTCTATTTATCTAAGACTCTTCTTCATTGAAATTTGCAGCCTCACTTCTCTTTCCTCTGCTACACTCACCTATATCACTTTTCATAATTTTTAGTTTCAATAAAATTATTTACCACAAGATGTGGCGCGATCTATCTTCCCTCTACTACGTTTCAATTCCTTTGGTTGGAAATTTAAAAAGTCTCTCTTGGTTGTGCCTGTTCCACTTCTTATTATTTCGGTGCATATTGTATGCCAATTTATTTTCAAATTTAAAACTGTATTTTCCTCTTCTTCCTTGGGCTACTAATTTTCTCCATATATGGTTGCATACATTATACGCACATAGCCCCCTATAATCTTCCTTCCATCATTATATATTCTGCCCATTCTTGCACCACTCCATCTAAAATAATTTAATTCATAAATGAATTATGTAAATGTTTATCGTAATTTAACACCTCCTATAACTTTCCAAATTCTCGGATCAACTCCCTTCATAATTCATGAACTAATAAATACATTCATATTGGTATTTTTAATTTTAAATTCTAAGGTCACATTTTGATGAATCAACATGTACTTGAACCTGCAGACCATCAAATATGAGCTTGGAGCGTCTTTGGGTGATGCAGATCACCAACCTACCTAGATGCTCCTGCATCAGATTAATTATTTGTTGAAAATTCAACAATTCCTAAATGAATGGCTATTCAACTAGCCTATTTAAATAGGAAATAGTAAATTGTAACTTTCTTTTAATTTAATTTTCCTCTATATTTATATGTACAAGAGGCAAGAATATAAAATATGAGATGTATAAATTTACAAAATGTATAGATTTGTACTTGACCTAGTGAGATCATTGAAAAAAAGGTAAAGAATTAGTTTAAAATCTAAGCTATTGAAATATTTTTTATATAAATATCATTTTATATTTCCACAATAATGAGTGATATTTTATTCATTCTTTTATCTAAAAAGGTTTTTCCACATGTATATATTTTCCAATGTGTGATCTCTACACATTTTATGACTTTCATTTCATTTAGTTTTTTGTTTTTATTTTTACTTCCCTAAGATACTGCATAATACAAAATGGAACATGAGAAAATATAAATACCCTTTTTAGATTGTCCATAGTAGCAAGAACCAAAAATGGAGAATAAGAGAATGATTCCAATTATTTTTAACTAACTTTCCTATAAATCCCAACATAAACAATATGGTTTGAAATAACTTATTCAATAAATTGGTGTGAATGAAAACCATCTAAAAGGTGAAAATTCTCAAGTGTCTACTCTTTTGGTTGTTAAAAATGGCTCATTGTGAGTAGATGCTATTATGATTATAGTGTGATTAGGTCAATACCACGATTGCATTACCATCTATGATGGTATAATTTTTAGGAACTCTAGATAATTTATTGAAACATAAATTGGCAAGGTTGGGATCATTTAGCATCTTAATAATTACTTAAAAGTATGGAAGATCAACTAAAAATAAACTAAAATGTGCTAAGAGAATGAACACTAAAATCAATATGTAATAGTGTCAAAATTGTGAAATATACAACTTCTTACTCTATAATGTAAAATTTGTTTAAATATATTAGAAAATAAAAATAAAAAATAATGTTCCTTCATCTCCTCTAGTTTAGCATGTATGCATTTATAATTATTTCTAAAGACATTAAAAAACTTGAAATTTTCATTTTCCTTGGAGATTACCCTACCAAGGTCTATTGGGTAGGTATGAAATCTTATCATTTCGGTCATATAAATGTTAAAATATTATTGTGTGTAAATCATCAAATTCAATCAAGAATGTGTTTTTATTTTTCCCAAACCTTAAGATTTTTGGATCAAATAAGTTCATTTTTTAGAAACTTCTAGTGCAATATGTCTTCTTTGTATATATATATTTTTAATGATTTTAGAAATTTGATAAATCGATATAGGTTCAATTGAAGTTTTAGATATTGTTTCCTTAGGTAGAGAATTTCATCAAGAAACTTATTGGCTACTATGCAAATGATCCTTGCTTTACCAACAAGAAACTCTATATTCCTCACCAAGGCAAGAGAATCTAGGTCAAGGTTAATGTTAGGAAAATTTTTATCTATTTACACCCCGATAACTATTAAAGGAGTGATGGGTTTATCTTCTCCATATTATTAAAGATCAAGGAATATATGGAGGGAGTAATTCACATTCCTACAACTATTTGAGTGGGATGGGTTTATCTCCTTCATATTGAAGATGTTTCTCACTTTCAAGTTAGGATCACGGGGATCTTATCTTCAAAAAGGAAAGTTTCCTTAATTGAAACTTGTAATTTATATTAATTAGTATCAATTATAGTTTCACATGTCCCCTAACCATTCAAATTCAAGAAATTGAAGGTATTAATAAAAAATAATTATAGTACATTTCTTATCTCATATATTAATTCTTATTTGATTAAAAATGCTTATTGATACAAGGACTATTATTTTACTATTATTTTAATCTAATCTAAGTTTGATGAAAACAAAAACTATATAAAACAATATACTTAATATACTTCTTAAAATATACTTTCCACAAATATTATATATAAAATAGTATAATTTTTTTCTTTTTATAAATTATAAAATTACCTAAAAATGTTAATGCTTATCATTCTTTACAATTTTTTTTGTAAAATATTTATTTTCTACAAATATTACAGATCAAAAATATTTTTTTAATGATTTTTTTAATATTTATCATTCCTTACATATAATCTTTTTGTCTAAAACGAATAGATCAACTTAGTCTTAAAATAGATTTAAGGTTATACAAATTAAAAATACTATTCATTTCCTAGGAAAAGTCAAAATTAGCCAACCCTTTAAGAGTACAAATTAAAAAGTATTAACTGTTGTCCTAATATGCCTCGGATACATTTGAGGGATTATTTTTTTCTGAAAGAACGAGCTTTATTTATTTATTTTTTATATTATAGATGCTTGAACTCGGGATCTTTTAGATTCCTATGACCGACTGAAAGGACGAGCTTGGATATCTAACAATCAACTCAGCCAGGAATTTAACTGTTTAATTTATCTAATATAACGAACTCATACTTCCCTATGAGAAAAGTTCAAAGCTTGAATATCGACCCAGAACTGTACAAAACATTCTATATACTACTTTGTTTGGATCTGGTTTCTGTGAAATTCAATTTAAGATACTTTACCACAAAAGCAAAAGTTTCTCTAAAAACATCATTTTTCTTTTCCTTAAACATGTAAACGAGAGAAAAATAATTAAAGAAAAAGATAAATGGAGGAGGGAATATCATTATCTATTCTCCACTTGGGCTAAAATAGAATAAATTATTTAAATACATATAATCACAAGCAAGTACTGCAATTACATATAGCATCAAGAAACTGTTACCACCTTACTAGAGCGAAGCTAAGTGCTTCACATAAATGTGGAAGAACTGAAAGACAATACAGTAATACATTTCTCAAAATATCATAATTATTCATAGTGGAAGCATAGCCTGTTCAGAACACACCATTGAGAAGATACCCAAATACCAAGGCTACTATCATAAATACATATCCTTCAATGCCTTGGCTAATCCCCACACCTGCACCATCACAAACAAATTTGTTTCAAGAACAATGATTCATATGTCATTAATATGAAATAGAAAAGAAACTGAAAGTTTAATTTTGTTTCTAGATTCGATTGTGTGCAAGTTTTTTCATCAACGTTTCGGATCACATTCCATGATCTATCATCAGGATAGATAGCTGAAAGGAGATGCAAAATGATAGATCACAGAGTGTGATCCGAAACGTTGATGAAAAAACTTGCACACAATCGAATCCAGAAACAAAATTAAACATTCAATATGAATTGTGAAAATCTCATATCATTAGCATATAGCTATAATCATACCATGGTTGGTCGGAGCAATAGCAGGGCTATTTGAATCAGCAGAGATATGTGGAAGAACAATTGCAATGATCAGTATCACCAACATGATATAAACCCTATTCAGTGCCATTTTTACACCTCAAAAAAAACAGCTGAGTTCCTTTCTTTTGAGGAAGATTGAGTGGGAATGGCACTCTGATAAGTTTGCAAATGGAAGAAGAAAAAATGGGTTTAAAAAGGAGAAAATGGGTGATGAAGGAAAATTAAACGAAAGGGCGCAGAGTAGACTTTGAGTAAGTTTTCTTACCAGGAAATGGGGGGACGTTTACATTACGAAACTGGTTGTTCCCAAAATTTTCTAGGCAAATACCACGTCTTGCACGGCCATAGGAGAGAGAGTCTATTGAAAAACCGGGTCCTACACGGCTAAGACGATTAAGTACGCTAGATAGAGACCCCATGTCTGTAACGCATTTATGATAGTTCGTACTCTGGAAAGAAATTGTGGTTTCATTATTGAGAAAGTGGTATGTCTCTGATTTGGCTTGTACATATTTAGCATTATTTTGGAAGACACTATGAAAACTAAAATTTTCATTTTCTTTGGAGATTTCTCTTCAAGATCTATATATTGGGTATGAACTCTAGAATGTGCCATATAAATTATAAATTTAACGTATTCTGTTAAGGCTATGTCTTGGTTTTTTTTTTTTTTATAAGTTTGATATTTTTGTAGATGCTTTTAGTCTAAGATGTTTTTTTAGAATATGATTTTGTTTAATGATTTTGCATATTTGATATAATTTTATATATTAAAGTAGGAGTGTAAAAGTTATTTTTAAGGCAGAGCATCTTATCAATCTTATTAATCATTAAGGAAATTCACCATTCATGATAGATAATACACCTCAAATTATCCACCAAGACAAGACACTTGAATTGAAGGCCAAGATCAATATAAAGAAAGTCATTCACAAATGTCCTACAACTTTTCGAGGAGGATAGGTTCATCTCTGTACAAAAGAGTAAGGTTGAGAAAGGAAGTGATTCACATTCCTATAGGATGGGTTTATCCTCTCCATATTAAACACCTTTCTTTCTTAGAGATCAAGATGGTTGTGCTCTAGTCTTCAAAATGATAAGTTACTTGATACTTTTCATTTATATTGTTCACTCTAACTCATAATTGTACATATCTATTTGAAATATCCAAAATCAAAAGATTGAAGATGTTAATATTTATTACTGTATAACATTCATTACTTAAAATATCAATCCTTGATTGTTTAAAAAATAAACTAGATCATCTAACATTATTTCTTATTCATTTAATGAATTTGATTTTAACTAATCCAATAAACTTTTCAATTATATTTATAATTTTATACTCTTTATTATTCATTATTTAAAACTAATTAATAAATATTTAAAATGAATTTAATCAGTAAAATAAATCTGATCTTTCTATCTAAATGTGCGTGCCAGTTTTACCCCACAAAAAACAACTGTGTTGCTCTCTTTTGAGAAAGAATGGCAATGGAGGAAGCAGAGATGGGCTTGAGAAAATTTGGGTAGGAAAAGTAGACAAAAGGGTGGAAAGTAGACTTTGAGAAAGTGTTCTTGCAGGGAAATGCAGGGACGTTTCCGTTATGAAAGTGATATTCGCAAAATTTTCTACGGAAACACACCATCTTACACGGCTGTAGAAGAAAGTGCAAGGAAAAACCGCGTCTTACACGGCATGGTGATTGAGTGTGCCAAGATAGCGACCACATGTTTGCAACTATTAAATAGAGTTCATACTGTTATAGATCCTAACAATCGGACTTTTTAGTTAATTGATCTTTAGTTTCTTAATTATTTTGGATGTTAATATGTTTTTGTTGAATGAGATTGATAACATTTTTACAGTGAAAAGTTTGGTTTTTTATTTTATTTTATTTTAATATTTGTTATTTTATTTTATTTCATATTATAATAAAAATTATTATATTTATGTGTATATTTGTTTTCTTTAATATGTTATACATTTTTTAAAGATTCCGGGGTTTGATCGTTATCGAGAAAAATTTAAAATTTAACATCATCAAAGAAGTTATAAAGGTGTTTACATCACCACCGTTGACAAATAACATATGTTAAGAATATGTCACAAGTTGTAAAGATATAAAGGATGAAACACATAATCATCCATGACATTTTCATAGCTATAGGACACTATTGTGGTTGTATAGACACCACCACACAAAAAAAGACAATATCATGCATGATAATGACCATCTTAACATAGACACTAAAGACAAAAATCTAGAGGTCATACAAATCTCTCAATCAAATCAAAAAATCATATCTAGTGTACATCATAACTAAACTAGAATAAAAAATAGCCTCAATTGTCAAAAGAACTACTCTTCTCTCTTTTTTTTAAATGTAATCTCACCTACTAAAATTTCAAATATATAGGCATGTTGATTTTTTACTATGCTTTTAGATAAATTATGTTTGTATTATAGATACCAATAAATAAAAGGTAATCAAACATTATAATCTTATTTTATTTCATTTTCCTTTTAGTGAATTTGAGATCCTTCCTAAACCTTATTCGTAATATGGCACGCAACTTTCTTTATTTCAAGGTAAAATTTTCTCTAGATGCAATTTTTTTCTAGAACATTATCAATCCCTTTCACACCACTTATTTTTCTTGCACATTTAATGGTTGTTGCTACATTTCTTGTTTTTCTCCATGAACAACTAATTAATGTCCATTTAATTTAACTCCTTTATACTCATTCCATGATTGTCAGATACATGTCCTTTCATCACCATTGTGAATTTTCTCTTTCAATGTATTATTTCATGGATAACTTGGATAATTGTCATTCTTTGTTACATTTATTATCACCTACCTTTATATCTATGAAAGTGTTGTTGAGTTTTTCCAAATGCATAATGATGCACCAAATCATAACCTATTCTTAAATACAATGATGTCACTCTAGCTCTAGAGCTTTATGATTATCCTTTCATCACTTAGTTACATCTAGATTATTGCATTTAGTCTCAATTCCATCTTGCAATCCTTATTTTAAGTGAACCACCTCAATTTTGGTGTTCTATCTCTCTCCTTTAAGTTGAAAAATCCTAAGAGTGCAAGAGAAGTACATAGAACACACCACAAAATTGATGGTTCATTGATAAGGATGAAATCACCACATCCTTGGCCCTTATTAATTCAGTATAGCAATAAATCTATCATCTTCTAGATAGAGCTACTTGGCATTCATATCTTGTAGGCATATCATTATTGTTTGTATAGTTTAAGATTATAGATTTAAAGGATTAATATTCATCTCCTCTTTGTTGACAACATGTAGCATTGTAAATTGTCACCCTTGACAATTTCATGCTATCTTGTATTCCCCTCTAAGTGATTAGACCTCATTGTAAACCTAATTTCCTAAATTATGTATTACCTTTCCCATCTTAGCACTTATCAAGGAATTAAATGTGCAATACCTATTTAAATATACATTTAATATTTTCTCCTAGCACTTTGGATCCTAAAAGTTGAGGGATCTAGACTAGGGCATCCTTGCACCCTAGTCCCCTTAATGTGGCCCAAAAATTCAAAGTGTTGGTGGTAGTAATTTAATGTTTGATTGTTTTATTTTTTTTATGTCAGCCATTGGGATTTAATGTTTAGGAAATTAGAGCAATTTTATATAAATATTAAGTATTTTCACAATTTTGCGGTGACCCGTATAACGTAGTATTTGAAACACTTGCTTGGTGATGTTGCTACCAAGGTTTAAATCCCCGCTTGGTGACTACACTCGCAAGCTTTGTGATTTCATTGGGCTAGTGGGCTCATGGATTTGAACAAAAATAGTGTTAGGAACCTTAAAAAGTTCCCATTACTGATAAAAAAGAAGGTATTTTCACAATTTTAAAGAAAAACAAGAACAATAAGGATTGAAAGAAATTGTGAAGAGAAAATTTAATACTTCATCTATGTACTCTAATTGTTTGGCCTCCTAAGCAAAATGGTGAGGTCCTTTTCACACCAAAATGCACCAAAAAAATTTCAATGCCCAAAACCTACAAAATAATCATAAAGATTTTGAAGAAAACCCTCAGAAATCAAGAAGGGGTTTGTTGAATCCAAGCTTTGTTACCATGTTAGATTTTTTAAAAACATAAGACACAAGATCAAACAATAAATGAAAAACACCTTCCACACATGCAAGTTGCAAACAAAGATTTGCTATTTCCTCAACAAGAAGAAATTATAGAATAATTAAAAATTCTTTTAGTTACAATGAAGGACACTGAATAGAAAACCTAAATGATAAAGGGTTTGGATCATGACAGGTGTCATCATCCTATGCGACAAGTCATAATAATCTAAAAATATTTTACTTTAATAAATGAAACAAACTCTTAATTTCAAACTTAAGTGCATGAAGTGAAATTAGCCTAATAATCAATTATAAATTAATTAATTATTAGCTAATGCATGACTCCTCTAATAATAAGTGTATAGTGTTGTGAAGATGATGAATATAGAGCACAAGAGATGGTGTATATGACTTTCCATGAGAAATTCAAAGGACTAGTCAATGCACAATCTTGGATTCTAAGAGAACAAGTAGAATCCAATATATGGTAATAGATGGATAAAAGTATGGAGTGATATAATATGATCAAAAAAAATTCTAAGTCCATGTATTAATAAAGAGAAGATAAATAATAATATCTCATAAGATCAACCTAGAATGATTTATAAAGTAATTTTAAATTAGATACCTGGGAGGTGGGAACATCTTAAGATAGTATAGTGATGTAGTACATTTTTATTTACCTCATCTATGATTATTTTCTTTGAATCATTTGGATATAGTTTTCAACTTTATTTATCATGTTATCATGCTTTATTTTATAATTTCACTACTAGATATTTTCTTCTCTTTTATTTCTATTTTCTTTTAGTTTTCCTTCAATATGATCCCCATAGATTTATTTGGATCATGCACCCATAACCATGAATTTCAAATGATAAATAGAGCCTCTAAAGAGTAGAGATAAAAGGGGGAGATGTGATCCCTATATAAGCTTCTTGGAATCAAAAACAAGTTTGGACATTTTGGAATATAACAAGTGGAAGAACTAGCATTGACTTTATTGAGATAATGTATAGTAGGAGGTAGTAATGTGTATATATTTGATAGTAAGTTATGGTAATATCATAGTGGAGCACATTGAGAACTTTAAAATCAAATATTGGACTAATTAGGGTAATGGGTTGCTATGTAAAGATATAATATAGGTTATTTTATTGTGATAGTAGAATAGGAGAGGTAGATAATAATATGTTTGATAGGTATGTAAAGGTGGAGAAAATGCATTACACATAAGAGATGACATTTAATATTGTATCTTACCATTCCCAATGCATAAGGAAGGGATGGAAATGTGTAAAATATAGTAATATATAGTATACATCTAGTGACAAGGGATATAAAATAAAAATAATTATATGGTTGGTTACCTAATGGGAGGAAGTGGAAGAATCAAGAAAAGGGGAATATTCAAGGGAATTCTTATCAAGTTAACACTTAAGGTAAACATGTTCATAAATATTATATATTTAGGGCTTTTTAATTTTTCTATAATATTCTAGGACATTGAACCAATTATTATATATCCTTTCATGATTAGGAGGAAAAAAAAGAGAGATCTTTGGAAAAATATTGGATAAATGAATGTCTTCATGGGAAGAGGAAAGAGAGGATGGAAGAGGCTATGTAGTACTTGAATTAATTTTAATAAAAAAAATGTGTGTGTGATGAGGAATATAGGGTAGCTAGGATATTTTTGTTTATTGAATAATAAATATTAGGTGAAGGGGAAGGTGAAGATGTAGGCATTGGGATAGTATATGAAGGATTGGAACTTTTTTGGAAAAGGAGATGTTAGTGTGTAGAGGTAGACATGAAATGAGGAGAATCAAGACTTTGGGTTTGAAATTAATATTTTGAGTGAGATGGGATGAAGAGGTAGTAGTATTTTGAATCAAAGAGGATGAAGAGGTAATGATACTTTTTATAATAGGGCGTGAAGAGGTATGGAAATAATGAGGGAAACCATAAATATGGGGGTCCATGTGCAAAGTTAAAATACAAAGTAGAATTTTTCCTTCACCATTATAGTGAAGGGTGAAATATAGAGAGCTTCAATCATCTATAAAAAAATGACCATAAAGACTAAAATTTTTATTAGGAACCATGTTTAGATGTAGAGGTAGAATATATGTCATTTAAAGGCAATAGAGGAAGAGGCGTAGTGTCATTTGAATGAAGATTAGCTAAAGTAGAGACATTTGAAGAAGTGTGAGAGAACTATTAATATGTACCCTATTTGATAACTATTTCAATTAGGAGTGTGATTAGGTTGTTAGGTTTAAGAGAAATTAAGATTCCATGTTCTAATAATGTTAAAAAGGGTCTTCATTAACATATATGGTATAAATTTTATTTTAATGTATTTTAACTATAAATCATCAATGAATAGTGGAGTTGTTAATGTGAAAGGAGTCTTTTTCCACCTAGTTTCATTTTAGCAATCTAGTTAGTGAGTCCTTTTCACATCTTGCTACTTAAGCTTAATTAAAGACCCTTTTTTAATCTCATGTCATATATATATGACACATGTTTCCATAGTTGTAATTTTAAAAATTTGGGTAGCTATTTAATTCAATCACATTATTTCATCAACTTTTTCTTCATATACATTGGCTTCTACATATATTTTGTTCATATTTATATGAGTATTGACATTATATATTATTTTTCATAATATATTTTTAGAAGGATTATACGGTTTTACAGGAATCTTGTGGGTATATGAGTTTCTTGGAGAATCCAACAACAAAAAATTACATATAATTTTGAAGTCATAATAATCTAAGATAAAGATTATAAGTGAATTTATCAAGTGTGACATGAAAATGAATATTTAGAATAATAAAACCAACTATGATAGGAAAGGGAGTTGTCCTTATGGGTTCCCAACTAATGATTTTAAAGTCAAAAAGTAAACTATCATATTTTTATAAGAGTAATCAATATGAGCTTGGTGGAGAAACTTTTTATTAACCCGAAGTCCTTAACAACTAGCACCCTTTTAACATTACTATTCTATTATTATGTGACAATGTGTAATGTAAAAAATTCAAAAATGATTGAAAGAGATAGAATATGAAATGAGGAAAATAAACTATTATCCATAGGTTCAACCATTGAGGCTAGTTTAGTGGGGCATAAAGATAGTTAAATATAGAGTTTCTAAAAGGCTTGTTGAAATATTTATCTACAAAAAGAGGATCTTTGAAGGAGGTTCCAAATATTTATATTAGCTTGAGTGAACTATAGCTATTCCAAAAGACCATACTCATTTGGGATATTATAAGGAAGATGATTTGGAGGTAGAAGATTGACTATATTAGAAGGAATTGAAGTTGAGATTTATGTGCTTTCCCATTTTGACAGGTACTATGAGTATAAATAATAGTGTACCATAAAACCTAATTGTTAAAGTAATCATGTATATTAGTTAATAATTAATTAATTTTTAATTGATTATTAGTCTAATTTATTCTCATGCACTTAAGCTAAACTTAGGAGTTCTTTTATGATTTTAGGGTTTTGTCCCTATATAGCACTCAACCCTCATTTTAATTATCTCTCAAGATTTCATATATTTTGATAGTCTCTTGCATTGTGTAGCTTTCTCTTATTGAGGAATATTGCTCATATTGTTTGCAGATCTCTTGCATGGAAGGTGTCTTTGTTTGTTGTTTGATCATGTGGCTCATGGTTTTATAGTTTTTCAAAAAAATTCTAACATGGTATTAGAGCATGAATTCATTGAACCCCTTCTCAATTTATGAGGTTTTTCTCTTCAACAAGGGTTATAGGCTTCATATCTAAATCCCATTTTCACTTTTGCAAATTTTTGACATGGGAATTTTTGGTGCATTTTAGCGTGAAAAGGTCCTCACCATTGGATTCAAAGCCATCAAAAAAGTCATATTTCCCTTTTGTTTTGCCTTATTTTGACTCCTGAATTTAGATCTATGAGGGTTTGAAGCTATTGTTTTCTTTCCAGATTCATAGGGCAGTTGCATTTTCAATAAATCTTGGTGTGAAAAGGACCTTGTTGGATTCAAGAGGTCGATTCCACAAATTTTGATTATAAATTTGACCTATTTACTGATCAAGAGCTTTTAAGGAAAAAAAATTGTATGGGGCTCGTACGACCTCTGTACAACCCTATGCATGAAAAAAATTAAAATTAAAAAGGATGGAAATATACTTAGGTCAACGTTAGTGTATTTTTTAATTTATTTTTTTAGAAATTCAAATAATATTAGAAAAACATGTCTTAATTCATTTTTTTGAGGGTAGAATTATTTGTAGTGGGGTGCATTTACTATTGATACCCATAGGTACCTATGGTTGTAGGCTTGCGAGTCTCACGGTCCTTGCTAGCAAGGCTTATTAACCCATGACCAATGACCTTTTTAGCTGACCGATGAGGTTTAAGTCCCTGATGGGGATTTATAAAATCCTAACGGCATAATTTTTTTTTAGGCAGCAAATTTCTTTTTTTTCCCTACAACTTTAACATTTTTTTTAGGGGCCCAACTATTTCTCGGTGACTGTGCACTTTCCCAACCAGTTTTCCATCAACAAACATAGAGGAATATTCTGTCAAATATAGAGAATATACCTACAATTTTTAACTTGTAGGGGACCAGATATTTTTCCCGATGACAAGGAATATTCCCTACAATATTCTACTAATGTCAGCATGATGTCATGTTGACGTCAGTGTTACAGACTTTACCTTGGCCAACTTTGACCCCTCCTTGTGCCCTAAAGGGGGTGTTTTTTCTTTTTTGCCATAAATTTTGCATACAACGTCGTTTTTGGGAAAACAAGAGATCGTCTGAAAGTTGGTTCTACCAACCTTCCAATGATATCCTAGTCACATCACTTGATTTTGTTGTTGGTACATTCTATAGCCCATTGAAGTGAGAGGTGTTACTTTTTAGTCCCGAGCTCATAAATTTTGATGAGTTTCTTCATTTTCCACAACTCTAATTCATTGGAACTATCTTTCTAAGCTCTTCATTTACATCCATATAATTTTTATAGATTTTTCTCCAAGTACATTTTTTTCATATTTTTATGTTTTTGCACTATGGTGAATTACTTGGACATCTCAACCCCTTAATTTTGTTTTCTTGCATGGGATGACTCTTTTTGGTTGTTCTACATGTGTTTCTCGTATTTTTTCCTATTTGGACATTATAGACATCTTTTATATGCATATTCACCTTTGTAGATGCACTGACATAAAGTGCCATTTTGGCACATATATTTTTTGGGAATTTCGCACATTATGTTGTGCCTATTTTATTTGCACTATGATGTAAAGCAACATGGGGGGGTTGATGCTTTCCTTTGGTTTTCCATCACACCTTTTTCAAGTGAGTATGCCTTCCATGATAGTAGTGAATCCTAGTGATTCTTGCCTCATGTGTGTGTGCCTTAGTTTGTACACTATTTTATTTGCAAGTTGTTTCTCCTACATGCACTTCTTGGTTTCATAAAGTTTTAGTGTACCTGTCTTGGATCTACCTTTTTTAGCATTATGGGAGGGTTTCTATTGCTAGTGCTAATGCTTCCTCAGTTTAGTGATTTGAGTGATCTATGTATTCATTTCTTGTTCCTATGTACTTTCAGATGCAACATACATTAGTGGCTAGTTACATGCATTTCAGTGAGTTGGAGCACTTACCATATGGAAACTCTTGTATTCCTACTTTTTGGAGGCGACCTTCCATTTTCATTTGATAAGAGATTACTAGTACCAATATTTTTGACTTGTAATTTTCATGGATGTTGAATAGTGTCATTTTGGTCACTCATACAGATTCATATGTCATATGTATCTTTGATTTTTAGATTTTTTCTAGTTGTTTTCCATCTGAATTGAGTAGTGTCATTGGGGAAACTCATGCAGATTATTGTCTCTCATGATCAGCGTTCTTTAGACTATTTGGTACCTACATTTTTTACTTGCATATTGAGTAGTGTCATTGGGGTCACTCATGCAGATTCCTGTACCACCTATATCTTTGACTTTTAGATGTTTTCCTTTTTTTCCCATTTGAATCAAATAGTGTCATTGGGGTCACTCATGTAGATTATAGTCTCTTTGGATCTTGATATTTTTATCTTTGATTTCCAAATGTTTGCATTTTTTTTCATCTGATTTGAGTAGTGTCATTGTGGGCACTCATGCAAATTCTTGTTATATTGATCTTGATTGTCATTTGTTTTAAAGGAGGTTCTTCATTTCAACACCATATCAATCTTCATTCAAGAATAGTCTAAAAATTGTTCATGCTTCAGTGACGTTCTACATGTTTCTCTTTTGGGAGATTAGAGGCTTCTCAGTCCTTCACACCTTGATTTGATGTTTTTTCAATCCTTCATTTTCCTTTCTCTCTTTTGGGGAGGAGATTTCTTCCACTATGGTTTTCTCCTTTTCTATAGTTGTGAGAGATCTTTTGTTTGTACATGGGTACCTAACTAGCCCTTGTTTTTTGGGATCCATCATGCATTCTTTTTAGGGTTTTTAGCTACTCCCTAAGTTCATCTTAAGGGGGTGCTAGAGTAATCATGCATTATCTATTAATTAATTAATCTTTAATTGATTGTTAGTGTAATTTATTCTCATGCACTTAAGCTAAAATTACAAGTGCTTTTATGCTTTTAAGGGTTTCCTCCTATATAGCACCCAACCCTCATTGTAATTCTCTCTAGCTTTCATATCTTTTGATAGTCTCTTACATTCTATAGCTTTTTCTTGCTGAGGAATATTACACATATTTTATGTAGATCTCTTGCATAGAAGGTGTCTTTGTTTATTGTTTGATCTCGTGGCTCTTGGTTTTATGGTTTTTCATAATTCTAACACTAATATGAATTTTTAAAGGGAAAAAATGCCCCACAATCATGGGAGGATAATAATAGATGGGAATATCACATACCAATGTATAAAGGTTTCTAACTTTTTCATCATAAATAAACTTAAACAAAAATTGAATGGATGTGGAAAATGAGTAATAAATATTTAACTAGAATCATATAAAAAGAAAATAAAATGAATGTACAAAACTAATTAAGTGTGTTATTGTTTAAAAGAAAAGAAGATATCATAAATGGTTCATTATAGAATAACTCCCTCATGAAAGCTATACATGATTATGCATTTACTCTATAATATGTGTATGAAAAAATATCAAATGTAGGAAGGAGAATAAGGAAAAGAGAAAAAATGATGTTTTGAAATAATTAAGTGTGTTATCATATAAAAGAAAAAAAATTATCACAAAAGGCTCATCATAGATAATACATCAAATGTATTCAATCTATAGCCTCTTACTGACTCCAAAAAGAGGGAATTCCATGCATTTCATAATGTCATAGTCATCCAAGATAGATATTATAACAAACCTAGCTAATAAGGAAAACAATCATGACATAAACTATCTATAAGCTTAAATATGTTTAAGCATCCTACCACATTTATTTCCAAGATGTGTGGGATGAATTATTTCTCTTTCAATTTAAACTAAGTTCCACATAGGTTATGTTTAATTAGTAACTTATGTAGGAATACAATCCATCATGCCATAGTGTACAAATAGGGCATAAAGGCCTTGTTTGTAGGAACTAGTTTTGTATAATTGAGTATGATTAAGATTCTTAATCTTTAAAGAGATGGGAAATTCTTCTATTTAATATGTAGTCTTCCTCTGTAAAAAGGATAATAAATAATAATTAATAGATGATCGATGATATAAAAAGTAGAATATTGTAACATCTATCTAAAAAATAGATCACATTTTGATTTATATAATTATATTAAATTGTTAATGAAAATTTTATTTCAAGAATTTCATAGAACTTGTCATTTAGTTAAGTCTCATTACATGGGAGGAGGAAGGGCCCACTCACCTTGACGAAGAATGAAATTTTTAACATTTGTAAGTTATTTGTGTTCTTTGTGTGTGTGTGTGTGTGTGTGTGTGTGTGTGTGTGTGTGTGTGTGTGTGTGTGTGTTCCTTCTTTATGTTGAGTAGTTTTAATATGTGACATGTAGGATTATTGTTTATTTATTTAGTTATTTTATCCAATCCTTTTATTTCAAATGTGGTCCTATTTTTTAAAATATTTTTTCCCTTTCAAAAATAAAACTTTACCTATAATGTAAACAAAAGTTGCCATGAATTGTACTCATTTAAAATTGTGAAAATATCACTAGTGTATGATTTTTTGGTTCCCTAACAATGACCCATTATGAGTAAACACTATGATTATAATTTGACTAGGTCAATACTACTATTATGTTAATGTCTATGATGGTAAATATTTTCAAGAAGTCTAGAGAATGTATTGAAACATGAATTCGAGCTAGGTTTGGATCATTTGGAATCTTGGAAATTGGTTAAGAGAATGTGGTATAGACTAAATATAAACTAAAACATGTTAAGATAATTAACACTAAAATGCGTACCTTCTATCTAGCTCATAGAAATTGTGAAGCATGCAATTTCTTACTCTATAATGTCAAAGCTATTTTTGTATGAAAAAATTAATAATGACAATATTTTTTCACTTCCTTAGGTTTGGCATATATGCATTTAGCATTATTTGGAAAGCCATTACAAAAAATATAGATTTTTATTTTCCTAGGAGATTCTTATATGAATCTCCATTGGTTGGGTATGAAATATAATATTTGGATCATATAAATGTTAGATTTAACGTATGCAAATAATTAAACTCAATCAAGAATATGTTTTATTTTTCCTTTAGCTTAAAATTCTTGCATCAAATATTTATATTTTTGAAACATTTTCTTTGAATATATTGTGTTTAATTTTTTTTGTACATAGATTTGATAATATGATATAAACCTAGGTTTAGTTTTAGAAGTTATTTCTTTAGTTGAATAATCTAATCAGAAGTTGTGTTTCCCATTATGGAATTTCTCTAGACATTACCAATAAGACACCCTGGATTCCTCACCTAGGCAAGATAGTAATGGTCAACATTGTTGAGAAATGGTGCCTCAAATGTATTAGTGTTTAAGCCTCTGCATTGTCTAACAGATAGTTGAATATCACCAGGACAAAGTTACTAATCTGATCAAAATCCTTTTGTTGGGAAGTGGTTTGTTATTGAAGTCATTGGCTTCCAAGTTTTCCTAACTTAAGTCACAGGGTTTTAGAGTTTTATAACCACCCGACTTAGCACCTTTGAGGTTCTCTTTGTTTTTAGTGTTTCACAGGCTTTCAAATCTTTGTAACCTTCGATAAGAGGTTCTGAGGTTTGGGTTTTTAGCGAATGAGTGATTGGAGTGGTATAGGAGTGAATTGTTGTTATCGATAGGACTCGAAGTAATGTCTCCTCGATACTTCAATAAGACTATTTTGGCACTAAATGTTCCATTAGGGGGAGTTGATTATTTTGGTGGGACTCTGTCTTCGATCTCCTTGATTGTTTAATGGAGCATATAAAGGAATCCTATCGGAGGGACTTCATGATATCAAAGGGACCAGTCCTTTTGACAAGCTGATAAGTCGATGGATGTGGGGACCACGATGATGTGATGATATAACTTGATCAACAGTTATGATAAACGACACCTGTTGAGCGTGCCTCTCGTGGTGGGTCCCGATAGACTCTTGAGGGGTCTATGGGATTTGTTGGTGACGATGACATGACATTGGCAGTTGATCAATGATTGTGGTTATAATAATCCAATGGTTCCCGCTAACTCTGTGCCCCTTGTGATGGGTTCTGAAAGACTCTTATGGGGGTGTGTGGAATTGACTAAGCGGTATACATTTGTCAACTCGATAACTCATGAAGAATGCCATGGTGGGACCCGACTAGTTCTAGGTTGGAGAGTGGTGATTGGTTGTTGTCTGTTGATGGGTTGAATGGTGATTCCTTGGAAAGTTATGTGGATTTCAAAATAAGTTCGACATGGCTATAGCAATTACATGTTTGTGATAGTTTGTGTATGGTTGAATCGATTGGTTTCCTAGTTGGTTTGGAATGAGAACGAATGGTATAAAACATTATATGTTATGCAATGTGATAAGGGGGAGAGGGAAAATAGAATAGGGGTTATGGTGCTAGATTCTCTCTAGATGGAACAAGATGTAAACTCTATAAAGGCTTAGAGCCTAAATTATATTTGTAACTGTATTCTGTTGTTGAATATGGAGTGTGGGTTTTTTACCCAAAAGGATTTTCCCCAAATAACTCTGTGTGTTCATGTTTTCTATTCCATCTTTCATGTTTAATGGTTCTGATTGATTGAATTTGTTTAATGGTGTTGTTTAGAACTGGTTTAATTAGCATGAACTTTTCTCTAAGGGTCAATGTGGGAAACAAACCATGTCTAATTCCACTTTGTGGCATAGTAGCATGTGTTTTTGAGGCAATCTAAAGAAATAAAAGTTACCTAAGGCACTACCAACCTTGGATGTTTCTTTCTTAGATTCCCAATATTTCCCATCTAATGTCAAGACAAAGGGAGCCACTCACATTCCTACAATTATTCAAGGAGTGAGATGATTTTATCTTCTTCATATTATTAAAGATAGAAATGTTAAGACGGGAGATACCATTCACATTCGTGCAACTATTTGAGGAGTGTCGTGTATTTATCCACCTCGTTTTAAAGACCTATATCCCTTTGAGTCAGGATCATAGAGCTCTAATCTTTAAAATGAATATTTCATAATGAAAACTTGCCATTTATCTCATTCACTCAGTTATAGTTGCACATGTTCCCTAAAGATGTCCAAAACTAATAACTTGAAGGTACATCATAGACAAACAATTTTATTAGATTCTTCACCCAAGATCTCAATCCTTATATAATTAAAAATGCTTAAAAGATAAACTAAATCATCTATCAATAATCCTTATTAATTATTGACTTTTTAATGTGATTTAGTAAATCTTTTAATCTAATTAAAATATAAAATTTTATAAAATAGCATACTTAATATACTTCATCTAATGTACCTTTTACAAATATTTCTATAAAAAATTATAATTATATTTATCCTATAAAAAATTATAATTATATTTATCCTTCCTTACAAATTCACTTTGTACCTAAATGAAAAGATTAACTTATTTTAAAATAAATTTACAATTATATAAATTGAAAATATTACTCATCTCTAAGAAAAGTCAAAATTAGCCAATGATATTATTAGATGTTTTAACGTTACAGCCCAGTTGAATCTGTCTTCCATACATTTAGGGGACTCAGTTTTTATTTATATTTATTATTTTATTCTTTAATCAAAAGAAGTAGCCGAGGTCAACTGAGCTAGCCCGAGAGGTCCACTTAATTTTTAAGTATTATTTATAAATTCTTGTGAAAGGACGATCTTGAATATCTACCAATCAACTCAGACAGGAGTTCCCTCTCAGAAAAGTCAAAATCTTGAATATCGATCCAGAACTGTAAAATACCTTCTTTATACTACCGACTTTCAGTCTCCTTTCTATGGAATTGAATTTCAGATAGCCCACCGCAGAAGAAAAAGTTCTTCCAAGAAAATCCTTTTCGAACGAAAAAGCCCCAAAACCTACTTTTCCTTAAGTATGTAAACCAGAGAGAAATAATTTTCAAAAAACATAGATGGACAAGGGGGGATCATCAACTATGATCTATTCCCAACTTGGGCTAAAGTAGATGAATTCATTTCAAAATATATAATCAATAAGCCAGTCCTGCAATTCCATATGACAAATGGCACTGATACCACATTTATTAGAGTGAATATTAATTGAAGCTAACTGCTTCACATAAATCTTGAAGAACTGAATGACAACACAGTAATAAATTTCTCAATATCCAGAATTATTTATAGTGGAAATACAGCCATAGCCTGTTCAAAACACACCATTGACAAGATACCCAAACACCAAGGCTACCATCATAAACATATACCCCTCAAGGCCTTGGCCAGTCCCCACTCCTGCACCATCAAAAATATTGAAAGTTATTAAAGAACTAAGGATTCATAGTCATCGCAATCAATTAGAAAAGAAAATAAAAATGTAGTGATAATCATACCATGGTTGGCAGGGGCAGGAGCAGGGGTATGGTTATCAGCAGAAATATGTGGCAGAACAATTGCAATGATCGCCATCACCAACATGATATAACCTCTGTTTAGTGCCATTTTTACCCCACAAGAAATAACTGCGTTGGTTTCTCTTGAGGAAGATTGGCTCCGAAAGGCAATTGAGAAACTTGTAAATAGAGGAAGCAGAGATGGGCTTAAAAAGCAGAAAATGGGTGAGGAAGGAAAATTAAACGAAAGAGTGCAGAGTAGACTTTGACAAAGTTTTCTTGCATGGAAATGCAAGGATGCTTCCTTTATGAAAAGTATTCTCAAAATTTTCCAAGGCCAGGCCGCGTTTTGCACGGCAGTAGGAGAGGGAGTCAAAGGAAAGACCGAATCTTACACGGCCGTAGAAGAGAGATTAGGTCGCTGTATATGTTTGTAATGCATTGAAGAGAGATCATACTGAGAAAAAAACTCGAGCAAACATATGGATTATCATCCTCTCTTGAGTGAACTATGATAGGAAAGGGAGTGGTCTTATGGGTTGCCAACTAATGATTTTAAAGCCAAAAATTAAAATATCATATTTTTGTAAGTTAGAGCGAACAATATGAGCTTGGTGGAGAAATTTCGTGATTAACCCAAAGTCATTAACAACTAGCACCCTCTTAACACTACTATTCTAGTATTATGTGAAAATGACTAATGGAAAGGATTCCTAAATGATTGAAAGAGATAGAATATGAAATGAGGAAAATAAACTATTATCCATAGGTTCAACTATGGAGGCTAGTTTAGTGGGGTGAAGAGATTGTTAAATATAGAGTTTCTACAAGGATTGTTGAAATATGTAATGTAGGAAAAGAGGATCCTTAAAGAGGTTACAAAGAGTTACATTAGATTGAGTGAACTATAAGTAATCCAAAATATCATATTAGAAAGAAGTGAAATTGGGATTTATGTGCTTTTCTCATTTTGACAAGTACTATGAGTGTAAATAATAGTGTACCATGAACCCTAGTAGGATCTTTTAGAGGGACAAAATTTCCCACAATCATGGGATGATAATAATAGATGGGAATATCACATACCAACGTATATAAGTCTCTAAATTTTTCATCATAAATAAACTTAAACATAATGGAATGGATGTGGAAAATGAGTAATAAATATTTTTTGAATTAGAGATAGTTAAGGCAGTAAGAATACAAAATACAGAGAGTTATGTTGTAACCATGTGCAGCATCAGAAATTTATCCCCCATTTGACATTTTCAAATGTAGCCCACCCAGCAAAAAATACTACAGTTATGTCATTACATAGAAATCTGCTCTTTGAACCTGTAGCATATTGATTCCCGCATACTTTGACAAATATACAATGGATCTATTCACATTATCTATAGCTGAAACACCATGTACAATTTGAATGCTAACTACTGCTACTCCCGAGTACTTAAGACTGTAGATGCTGTATAAAACACCATGTATACTGTGGCCTGTGGATGCTGTATAAAAGGAGGCCATAACGCCAAATATATACACCTGTATACACTACAAACGAGGAAGATCAAGGTAGCCAGTGCAAAAAAGGAGTCCCCTGTAGCCAACACCTCACATGTTACTGCCCTCGGTGCCCGAGTCAAGGTCACCCACCCTGCAAGAGTCTCTGCCACCAACATTTCATCCCTGGAGAACACCACCTCAATTTCCAGATTCTCATTTGTGTGCAACCTCGGAGCCCTTACTTGGTGCTGCTCTTCATTGACCTTAGCTTTCCCATCGAACTCTTTCTAAAAATTGTCCAGTACAGTCATAAAAGACACCAAACTAGGTTGAACCACCTACCAATTATGCCTGAACTTGCCCTCATTTTGATTGACAAGTAGTATCTCATCCTACAAGAACTTGAGAAACTTTCCCTTTGAGCTCTTCATGGTCAGCACAACCTGCGAGGCAATGTTAAAAAGGATGAGTCTTTTTTGCAGAATCAGTAAGGAGCCTCCTCTGCCCATTGAAATTTTTACTGTTTCTTTCCTTCCATAATTGCCACAAGATTTCATTAGAAAGACAGTGTACCAAAATAAACCAATCTCTTTTCCTAGCTTTTTATCATTGCATAAAAGAACCTCTTTCTAATCAATTTTTCCATTAGTTTTCCAGATTAACTTGCTGTTACAAAGGAGTTTCCAGATTTTTTTTGCATACAAACATTCAAAGAATATGTGTTCAACAGTTTTTGGGAGTCAGCAAATTTTACACATTTCAATGTCATCATGTTTCGACTTGATAGGGACTCTTTTTAATATTATTAGCCATCTTAGACAAGCCTTTTTGGGGTCAAGAATAGAGGATCAGTTTGAGGTGAAAGTTTCATGCCACTCTTTATTACTCAGATTTACTTGCCAAGCCTTATTTAGTTGTTCAACTATGGAAATGTTGCGTATTAGCTCTTGGTAGATGGCCTTTTCCTGGAGTGATTTTAAAGGAGTGCTGCCTTTCCAAGAAAGCTACTTAATACAATTTCTTCCTGAACTATTAGTGTCGAGCAGGGGTGTAGCCTCATAGGATTGCTTTAGCACAATATACGTTCTTAACCCGGACAGGGGCAGCTGGAATTCCATCTGCAAATCTTCCCACTTCTTTACCTTACCATCAACTAAGACATTCTCCAAGGTCTTAACTCCATCTGTTGCCCATTTTTGGAAAAACAACCTTGTAGCAAGGCCAAAGGCTTTCCATTGTGCTCCAAATTCCACCAAATGGAGCAACCAAGATGTCATGCATTACCATTATAGACAGTCAACGAGGTGAAAGTGACATGCGTTTTAACCAACTCTTAGCCCTTCTAGATGCTCTTAAACACCATAGAACCAACAAGGACCATAGGATGTTTTGATAGGAGTAGATCACTGAAAGGAAGCTGCTTCCAAGACTTTGCTTGTTTCGGGTTGCCTAACCAAATATTGTTTCCAATAAGCACTTTACAGGGTTCATTGCCCTCTAGTGCCTTAAAAATCCACTTATTGGCTAGAGCAATTCCCTACTTCTCTAGGTCCATTAGCCCAATTCCCCCTTGATCTTTGCCCATGTAGCACCAATCCCATCTAACTAAGTGCTTCTTCCTTTTCCCCTTGCCATTAGAACAAAGGTAGCCTCTGATCTCTTTTTTGTAGTTCTTGTAAATGATAGCTATTAAAAGACCACACTAAAGCATAATAGACAGAGTATGAAGAAAGAATTTTTTGACAAACTTGAAACCTTCTTGCTAAGGATAGGTAATGCATGTTCCATCTATCCATCTTTCTGTCAATTTTCTCTTTGATCCAAAGCCACATGTCCTTTAGACATGGACTGATTGCAAATTGGATGCCAAGGTATCTCACTTGCTTATTAGGGCCTCCCCACTGAAAATAAAATCTTTGCAACCAATCAGGAAGCTTATCTAACCACCCCAGCATTATAGAAATTGCTCTTGATAGTTTTGCACCAGATGCCGGACAATAGAGATTGACATTGTATAGAAAATTCTTTGCATTTTCTTCTTCTAGATCAACAAAAAGTGTTGTATCATCTGCAAATTGGATGTTCAACAACTCATTATTTTCTGGCAGGCGTAGCTCCTTTATCCTTGGAGTTAACAACATTTCTCTAAGCAAGAAGTACAGAGAATCAGAGGCTATCATAAACAGGGCAGGTGCAAGAGGGAAACCTTTTCTTATAGATCTTTCCAACTTAAAAGGCTAAGAGAGTGTGTCATTAATGTCTACTTGGGTTGAAGCATCTTTCAACAGTGTGTTGACCATATTGTAAAACTGTTGAGGGAACCAAAGGCCTCTAGGATCGTTCTCAAGAAGACCCACTCCACTCTATCGTAGGCTTTTTCAAAATCTAGCAAGAGCATCATGGAAAAAATTTCTTTGAAGTTCTAGACCATTCCATGGCCTCCCAGCTAATGATGAGATTCTCTACAATGTATCTTCCCTTAATAAAACTTGTTTGGGTACTATTTATGAATTTCAAAAGGATGATGACTAGCCTTAATGCTAGGACTTTGGCCAACATTTTATAGGATACATTTAGAAGGGTGATTGGCTTCTAGTTCTTTAAGCTAGTTTTGTCTCCATCCTTGGGGAGCAGTCTTTTAATGCCCCTATTAATGTCCTTTCCCAAGGATCCCTTGCTAGTGGCTTCTTTGTAAGCCTAGAGAAGATCCTCACTTATTCATTATGAGAACCCCTGTTGAACTCAAATGGAAAACCATCTTCCCTAGGTGATTTATCAAATGTTGTCCATTGAGTTTAAAGCTCTCTTGATCTCTTCCTTATTGATTTCTCTGGCTAGGAGCAAGGATTGGGAAATCTTCAGAGGGATCATTCTTTTGATGAGTCTTCTTGCATTTCTACCTTCCTCAATATCACCTTCTGAAGAGAAGAGGTCTTTGAAGAACAAAAAGAACTATTTGGAGATGTCACCTTGATTATTGAGGCTGCCATTGTGGTTAATTTGGTCAATCTATTCTCTAACCCATTTCTCTTTTAAGAACATGAAAACAAATTTGGATCCTTTGTCCCCATTGTTCAGCTAGTTGATTTTCGCTCTAACTTTCAAGCCTTGAATTTTGTGTGATTGGACCCTTCTAAAGGAATTTTTAATAGAGACCAACTCCTTATTTGTTATTTCATCATCCAGTCTATTTTGCAGCCTTATTTGTGGGCCCCTAGCAATGCCTCTTGGAGGTAGTTTTCTTCCTTCATCCTTTCCATGCCCAAGTTTTTCCCAATAGTTTGGCATAGGGTTTATCCACCCTTTGATGTTTAACTACCCACATTTGGATTGCTCTTTCACCTTCTAGCAAGCTGTTGTTTATTCCCCTAAGGGTGTAGATTACATCTTTGCAACTTTCATCTTTTAACAAGCTAGTATTGAGAATAAAGTTTAACCCTTCTTACTTTCCTTCTTTCCACAAGAGTTTAGGATTAAAGTGGCTTTGATTGGGTGGTGGTCAGATAGGGTGTATGGGTGCACCACTACCCCTAGTCCATCATTCACTGGGGAAAAATTAAACTAGTTTTTATCTGCATAAAACCTATCCAATCTGCAATACACCTTCCTGCCTCCTTTTTGAAGGTTACACCATGTGTACCAAACGTGCTTGTTCTGTTGCTTTCTCCCCTCCAAAGGGTCTAAGAGATTCAATTTGGATTTGAACCTCCTCCAAAAGTGTTTTTCATTGCCTTTCACTCCATGGACCTAGGCCTCCTTTCTTGTCCCCCATGCTTCGTATCATATTAAAGTTCCCCCTAATGACCCAAGGAACATCAGGGAGGGTTGCAATCCAATTCCAAAGCTCAATATGTTCTTTGTAGTCATTTGGGACATAGACCAAACATATGCCAAATTTGGCTCCATTTCTCTCAAATGTAACCCATATTGCTCTGTTGCAAGGGGAGGTTCCATTTTCAACAAGAGACTGTTCCCAACCCTTGGCCATTAGAATATTAGTTCCACTTTTCCCTTTTTCATGCTTGGATGTTAGTGAGGAGGCATTGTTGGGTGATCCCACAATACTAGTTTACAATTTTTGGGAGATCCTGATTTTTGCTGAAATCACATATGTTTAGAAAATGTAATGATTTAAGCCTTTAAAAGTTTCATTTCAAGGATTCCAATTGAAGAGGGTTTCATTGAACCACCTTAGATCAAACCCCCTTGGATAGAGCCCCGCTAGTTTTAAACCATACCTATAATGGAGTCTCTTTTACACCTATCAAAATGCTGATAAAAAAGCACTTTTAATTTACCTTTTGGGGGATCAAATGAATTCATTCAAAAAAAAAAAAATTGTAAGTATGTAGTCCTTATTATAAGCTTCCCAAAAAATATAATTTTAAATAAATTTAATTTTATTATTATATTTATTTTTTATTTCTTGTGAATGTAGGTTTTTCATCAAAAATCAAGCTCTTTGTTCTGCACATGTGGAAAAATAGAATATTATCATTTTTTTTGTTTTGAAATATATCAGTGCACTAGATATTGAACTCCTTGATCCGAAAATAAAAATAAAAATTCAATACATACAAAAAGTTATGCTGTTATATAGTCCGCCTATGTCTGAATTGTAATTGGTTTGACTTCAAAACTTGATTAAGGAAAAAATATTAAATAAAACACTATGAAACCAAATGAAAGCACTAGATATCATAGTGAATAATCTAAATTCAAAAAAAAAAAAAATTATCCTTCATGGAAAAAAGGTTATGTTGTATACAGTGAATATCACTTCTTAAAAATGGTGTTTACTAAAACAATAGTTTACAAAGGAGATGGAAAAAGAAGTGAAATCTGATTCCAATTTTTTTAAAAAATATATATTTAGAATCTATAGACAAAATGTCACAAATCACTAGTTTGCATCATCTTCAAATTCCTCAGAGTTTAGCCGCTATAGGTTCCCAAAAGTGAAGATTTAGTTAGAAAAAATCAGTTCAGTGTCCAGTTTGGCCAAAAATTGTAAACTAGTATTGTGGGATCACCCTATTCCATATGAACCTAAGAATAGTCTCTTGGGTAAAGCAAATGGCTTTCACTTCTTGAAGTAGAATAAAATCTTTTTCTTTTTCCATATTGAAAAATCTCCTTACTAGGTATTTCCTATCAAGGGATTCTAATCCCCTCACAGTCCAATAAGTGCAATTAATGTTCATTGGGAGTAGGGTTAGAAGGGCCCTCTTTATCTTTCTTGAATAGTTAAAAGGACTTATGTGAGGCTCCTTCACACTCTAGCCTTTTAGTGCTTGGTGGAGGGAGTATAATAGTTGTTTTTTCCTCTTATTTTTGCATAG
This sequence comes from Sequoia sempervirens, assembly GCA_007258455.2. Taxonomy (NCBI): domain Eukaryota; kingdom Viridiplantae; phylum Streptophyta; class Pinopsida; order Cupressales; family Cupressaceae; genus Sequoia; species Sequoia sempervirens. The sequence continues at coordinate 59,714 of VDFB02126421.1, forward strand.
CATAATGATATCCCCATTAATTCTAATGATCAACCTTTTCTTTTTGCCTCTTCTTTTTAGGCCTTGGAGGGAGACTTGGAGGTCACCATATTTTCAAGGGAAATCTACACACTATCCAAGCACCGCATAATCCCTTTCGGTTCCAATTCTTGATCCACATCATTTTTATCCTTATCAATAGTAATAGAATCTGTGTTGCCAACCTGGCTCACCCCTTTCAATCCTGAACAGTCCAGAGCAACCTCATTCTTTTTTATTATGCTATTAAAGAAATCTTGCATTTTATTGATATTGCCAATGACTTGGTTTGGTTTCATTTCCCCATTTGCTTTGGGGCCCCCAGTTTCCTAGCCCTCCACTTGAGTGCTAGGTTCCCTCGGGGTACTATCTCCCCTTTGCACCACAATCTTTATTAATGTTGCATTAGACCCCAAGGATAAACCATCTTGTAGCCCTAGAGACAACTAATCCATAGTTCACTGGGGGCATCTAATCTCAGGTTGAGGGACTCTTGTTTCAAATTTCTTTTTTTCTTGCTAGTGTCCTCATTTTTTTCCACTGACTTGTCTTCTGAAGCTAACTTTGGATTTGTGAGTTTAAATTTTTTGTATTGGAGGTTTTAAGGATTAGGTTCTTTTTTCCTCCCTCTTTGTTCATCACTATGATTTTCCTTATATCTTTCATTACCAAATGTTGTACATTGAGTTTAGGTGCATTCTCCTCAATGTTAGGAAGCTCTTTAATGCTATAATTAGACTCATTTTCAATGGGACAGTAGGTTTTTTTCCCAACTCTTCATTAACACCTTCCAAATCCTACAAAGGGATGAAGGGATTATTCAAGACCACAAAATTTGGTATATCTGAGGTGGGGCTCGTGCCATGTCCATCTCCACCTTTGGTGGGGTTTGCTTCACCATGGATGGGGAACTGGAACCCCTATTATGGTTTCCCTCCTTACCAACATCCTTGATATTGCCATATAGCAATTCTCCATTTGACTCTTTAGGTTTAGGGTTTCCAAATGATTTCATCTTGATTATTATAGGAAAATTCTTTCTTATGTGGCCTTCATGCCTACATAGGTAACAAGCACCGAGGGCACCCAAGACTTTGATTTGGAATTCATGCACCCCATAATCCATTTGGAGGTCAAGGAAGTTGGGCACTTCCCAACCAGGCATTAGGGAAATCAACACCCTAGCATTTAGGTCAGGGAGGGTGGCTCTCGAATTATCAATCCTCATCACATTTCCCAATGACATTAACAACTATGGGATAACCACCCACAATTCGTCGGGAATTTTTTTCACTAGAAGTCACCTAGGGATAGACAACACAATGAGTTCTAAGTTTGTCTCATGTGACCATGGTATTGCCCTAACCACATTGTTACCTACCTTACAATTTAAAGGGTTTTTTACAATTTTTTGCTGCATTTCATGGCTTTTTCAGAAGCACTAGAAAAAGCCCATTTTGAGTCATACGGAAGAAAGACACAGTGATTCCCATTTTTTTATGCCACACATTCACAAAAAGTTGTCTACAAATTTCCTTGAGGGTGCATTATTAGAGTCTATAGTGACAAAGAAGAAAGCAACATTTTTTAACTTCATCCTTTAAGATTTAATTACATCTTGCATCTCAATGTTTGGTGATACAAGGAGCCTCAATGGTAGGGCAGAGGGTTCCTTACCTCTTTCCTTGCCATTGTTATCAAAGTACTCGTCTCTGTAACTAGAGACGGCCTCAAACCATGCCCCTGCCATGAAAGATGAAGACTCCCGAACCACGGCATCATTGAAAGCCTTGGTGCTCTCTTTGCCAATCATATTTATGCCACTACCATATTTTTCAGAGGCTTCGCGAGGTGGGGGGGCATGTACCCCATCCATAGAAAAATTGGAAGCCTCCAAACCCTACAAGAGTCGGTGTAGGGTACAAAGGCCCCCAAGCCCTCGCAAACTCAAGCCCTAACTTGCTCGCAAATTGCAGAGCCCACCTCTCAATAATCTGACCATGGATATTTCAAAACTCTTAGCTAGGAAATATCTAGCAGTAATAAATATTTAATTAGAATCATTAAAAAAAAGAGAGAAAATGAATGTATGAAACTAATTAAGTTTGTTATAGTTTAAAAGAAAAGAAGATATCATAAATGGTTCATTATAGAATAGTTCCCTCATGAAAGTTATACACATGATTATGCATTTACTCTATAATCTAATGTACGATAATATCTCAAATGTAGGAAGAAGAATAAGAAGGAAAAAGGAAAAATGGATGCATTGAAATAATTAAGTGTGTTATCATTTAAAAGAAAATAATATATCACAAAAGACTCATCATAGACTGATTCCCTCATGGAATCTATATATGATTATGTATTTATTATGCAATCTATATCATTGGATAATATATCAAATTTATTTAATCTATAGCCTCTTACTAACTCCAAAAATAGGGAATGACATGCATTTCATGATGTCATAATCATCCAACCTAGAAATTATAAGTGTAATGACAGAAAATGGTCCCCCCTAACATGGCCTTGACTTAGTGTTGCAATGTGTCTATCATATTCACATTAGGTCTTGGGACCTTGTGAACTAAATGAGCTTATCGGTGCCTTATTTAAAGTGTTTTGACACACTTTCACACTTTTCTCTAGGGTTTTCATTAATAATTAGGCTTCTTTATGCTTAATTGGCCATATGTTTCATCCGCAAGCCTCATTTAATGCATCTTTTTGAGTATAATCCTAACATAAATCAACATCCAATCATAATTCAGGTGTTTACAAGTTGAATGGCCAAGATTTAGTGATTTGGGACTCATTCACCACCTTGGGCGAATGAGTCCCACCTAGGTTTTTGGGTCTCAAACCTGGTTTCACACTTTTCTAAGCATTTTTAAATTCAAGGTCCCATAAATTATGCCTAATGGGACTCATTCACCACCTTGGGAAAATGAGTCTCATGTGGCCCAAAATCAAAATTAATTCAAAGTTTTGGCGGGATTTTATCCTCCTAGATCTAATGCCATCTTGTAGTGTTGTAATTTTGGGAATTCTTGCATGATTAAGTATAAATACAAGGTTCTTTCACTTATTTCACCCCAAACATTCAAGTATTCATCCTTATAGCAAGTTTGAGTTCACAAGAGCATTCAAGTGTTTAGAAGAGAATTCAAGAGTCTTTAAGGGATGATTATCAATCATTTTAGAGAATTATTCAAGCATCAAGCATCATGTTAAAGTCTTCATGTATCATGTTTTTTTTGGAGCTAACAATTGTGATGTAGGGTTTTATGATTCAAGCTAGAATTCAAATCAAGATCTATCCTATTCAAGCAAGATTCAAGATCTACATCCATTGGAGCCATCTCATACATGTTTGTAGTACTTCATTGATATAGTTCGATGAGTTGCAACATCATATTTTGTTCATTCATCACTCTCCATTCCTATTTCATTATATTTCAAGGTTTGATTACCAAAATGGGGTATGACCAAGGAAAACCCCTATCCACTAACAAAACAACATTTTTCCCTCTCTTTGGTGTGTGATTTGTAGGTTTAGATAGAAGAAACATTGAAGAGCAAGCTTGGAGAAAGTTGTCAAAGTGCCTCAAGTTGTCAAAATTGTCATCAAGCATTGGAGAACATTTGAGAACATCTACGGGTTGATTTACAAAGATTTGGATTCAAAAACTTGAAGAAGCAAATCGAGCAGACTGAGAAGAGCAGATTTAGACCTTGAAGTTTCAAAAAACCTTAAGGGCATGTGCAGGATCATGGTATGCCAAAAAGTGGCAATGGAGAAAAAATTATGTGTTTCATTAACTCAAAAATGTGAAAATGCCGAGTTGACTTTATGTGGCTTGGGTGTCAGTACACACTACCGAAGCAAAGCCCAAACCTAGATTTCCAAATTGGATATCAGATTTGTGACACACATATATATTTCCATATCGGCCCAATTAAAACTCATTCTCATTTCACATTTGCTTAACCATGGCAGGCGCACAGTGAAAAGTTCATTCCACAAATTAGATATCCGATTTGGTGAAAATCCATTTTCAAAAGGTTAGATTCTTGATTTTTCTTTGCTCTAATCAAGTTTTCAATTAGATTTGTGTAATTTTAGTTGATTTTTTTCAAAATAGGGTTTTTGATATATTTTTTATGAAAAAATTGAGTTTAGTATGGATTATGATGAAAATTGAATGTTTGTAATGGATTTTGATTTAAAAATAGTGTTTTTTATGTATTTGGATTAAAAATTAGAGAATTTTATAGATTTTTGTTAAAAACTAGGGTTTTTGTTGGATTTTTTAAAAACTAGGGTATTTTTATAATATTTTCATTTATATTGTCTAATTTTAATTAGATTAATTTGTTTTGAACTTTAATCGGCATTATATGACAATGAAAATGCATAAATTCCAAATGCTCCACCACCTCCACCACCTCCACCACCTCCAGCCATCAATTCAAGAATTAATTTCTAAAATTTGCAACAATTAAGGGGCATTTCTAAAGTTTATACGAGAGTCCCTCGATTATCTGAGATGCCAAACACAATGAAAGAAATAATTAAAATATAGAAACCCTCTCTCCTCGCAACATAATGCCTTTCATTCGTGGTGAGAAGACATGAGAGAATATTATGCATGTGGATTGTCCTATGATGATGTGAAAGATCTCAGAATAACCAAAGCCCAAATAGCCTCTTTATTTGTTAACCCCCACACTGGTTTGCTAGTTAATGTTAATAAAACAAAACTTTCTATAAAATGGTGCACTCATAGAGACATTGTAGAAAACTTTTGGGATCATTGGTGTATGGTTTTTTTGAAACCACCGAACAACAATTGTGATATACCATTTTACTTTATAAAAAAATTATATGCTGAGTTTGTGTTAGGGCATCATGTAAATTACTTTGACATTAAACCCTTCCAGGGCGTTGGTGGAGGTATGCCCTAGGATAGACCAGGGGCAGTTAGAGTAATACCCCGCCCATATGTTCCCCATCCTCCCCTTCCTCTACCACCTTCAGTATACCATCCAGATATTATGCAGGATGCGACCACATAGACTATCCACGCTATTCACTCTTTGAGTGGTCTTTTGGTTTCACATGCTTCTATAGTAGGTCAGCCACATTCTGGTGATGTTGGTGATGGCTCGAGTGCTGCTGTGTCATCCTCGTCAGGTCCACATATTTGTGTACACATACTTGCTCCATGTGCCGCTAGATATGCTTGGGTCCTCTTGTACAGCCTGCCGAGCATCCCTTAGACACTTCCGATTATGACTTCCATGATGTGGACATTATAGATTAGACGCAGGGGAGTGGAGCACATCGTACAGAGTCCTCTCCTGCTAGAGAGGGGGACATTGGAATAGTGACATAGGTAAAATTTAAGTTGTGAATTCATAACTTGCATTTGTTTTTAAATGAATATTAATAAGAGATAGTATAATGTACTAATATTTATTTACATGGTCTATTTAACGGAGTTGATGTCAGGAGGAGTGACATATGTGACGGATAGCACCACGAGGGAATGGCCATTTCATTTTAACCTTGACATGCACGGTATATATTTTTTGCACTCACTCATTTACATTTATTTATTATATACTTTCTTGTCATTTGAATTGTCATTAATGAAATTATATAACAACTTATATGTTTATCTTATTTTCCTCTTGTAGGAAATACCTTGTGCGAGCGAGGTGCAGCCTTGTCCAGATTATGGAAGTGCCATGTTGGATAAGGGGAAGGTAATTGAACTCAAATTTGATTGAATTAAGAATTTTAAGATCTTATATTGATTATACATACATTGACATAGATTGGTAGTTTCATATGTACTTGTCATTTTTATGTGCAGGGAATTATGAGCTATACGTCCTTGTTGACAAGTGACACAACACCTGAAGCAGTACGTATTGGAACACATGAAGGAGTAGGTGTTGAAGCACCTCAAGGAGGAGGTGTCGAAACACCTAAAGCAGATAAAGAAAAAGATCAACCTAAAGAAGTATGTGTTCATTTTATTTTGTGTTTGGTATTTATATGTTCTTATTATTGACAATTGTATGCTAACTTGGATCACTTTTATGTTTTTGTTCACCTATATAGATTGAAATTACAAAAGATGGTTTGGTCGGTTCCTTGAAAGGGGCATATTCTAGGACTCCTAACCCTTTGAAGAGACAGATATTTCAGGTAATCAAGATTACAATTTTAGAGTTCAATTATAATTTAATGTATATTGATTTTGATGTTAATTATTCGATTTTAAAATATATAGTATAACTAATCTCAATTGTGGTTTGAATTTTTCTTATGCAGCTATCTTCAGAGGCAACGAGTGCTTCAAAGAAGCTCCATTTTGATGATCCACCAGTAGTTTAGGATGAGATAGACATTTTGGCATGTAAATATTGAATAGATACCGAGATGGCATATACCACATATTGTAAAATTTTGTTTGAGTTGGCATTGATGCCATTTTTGTATATGGACATACACTTGATTATTGGATAATTTGATATATAGAAGTTGACAATAAAAATTTAATTGCCTCCTCATATGCATAATTGAACTCTTTGAAATTTTAATCAAGTGAGCAATGTTTAAATATCTTGATGTACAATAGCATAAAAAGAACGGTTATATTATGTAGTTTATTCATATTGCTGATTACATTGCATTGCACTTCTTTCAAACTCAAAGCATTACTTCACATTGCATAAGTAACAACTAGATGCTGATAGATGAAAAAATTTCAATTACAATATAGTTTTTACAAAGTTAACCTAAGAAGTTATGCAATTACTTCACAGTACATAACTAATAATTAAAAATTTATTCATATTATTGATTACATTGCATTGCACATATTTCAAACTCAAAGCATTACTTCACATTGCATAAGTAACAAATAGATGTGATAGATGAAAGATTTTAATTATAGGCCTGCTTTGCCCCTGGATTTCCACACACTATGCAACCATTTACCTTGCGATTGTAGGGGGCGAACAATGGAGAAAACATGTAAAATAATATATATATGCAGCCTAGAAGCATGAATTAGTACCAATATTAATGCATCACCATTGATTACCTTGAGTAGAGATTTGAATCAACATCATTCTTCCAAGAAGCCCAAACTAGATAGGTCTTGATCAATCCTTTAGGTACCATGCGAGGAGCACCTTAAGACCATACAAGGCCTTCTTCGGCTTACACACATGTGACTCCTTCCCATGAACCTCAAAACTATTAGGTTGCTTGACGTAAAATTCTTCCTCAATCACGCCATTGAGAAAAGTTGTCTTCATGATGCAGGAGCATCCAGTGGTGTAAGGGCAATCTTGCATCACCCAAAAATAGTTAAATTTCAAGTTTCTCAGTTTTTAGATGTTTTTACATTTTTGGATACCCTTTTTGTCATAATGAAATTCCCAATTTACCATTTTTATTTTCTGTTCCTGGGTTGAAAGATATTGTAGTTTTAGTTTCCCAGATTTGCACCTGAAAATCTTCCGAGTTGGATTTGAGGCACTTAGAGTTCCCGGAACGGCCCCAAAATTTTCCAAAATTGGCGTGGCAAATTTTGAGTGCGTTCTTGACTTCGAGACCTTTCCAACGGTTTGAACGGTTTGCGAATCGGAGTCTCAGATCAAAAGTTATTGCCTCGAGAAATTGGCACACTTTCTAGAAGATACAGTTGCAAATGCTCTTTTGAAATTTGAACTTCATGTTGTAAATTTTCAGCGCCAAACCACCTAAACTCAAATTTGAATGTTGTTTTGGCTCCAAACTAATGAGGAGCTCTATTTATGGGCGGGTTTCTAATTTTTGGGTAATTTTTTGGGGACAAACTCGCATATTGCGAAAGAGTTATTCTGTAGCTTTCTGTAACTTGCATGTGTTGTAGAACTTGGAGATTTGAGATCCTTTGCATGTAAGAAGTTCCATTTTCTGAATAATAAAATTATTCTCTTATTTGTGGGTTATTTTCTGTGTCTCGGGCTATGCCCTCATCAAGTGGTATCAGAGCAGGTTTTCTTGAGCATGTGGACAGATCACCGATCGTGAGGAAGTTTGCACCAGGACCGTGGTTGTGGGTCATGGCCAAGAAAGATGCCTCCAAGAGTGATGCCTAGTAGGCATGGTGGTGCCAAAGGTGGTCAAGGCGGCAGAAATGTTGGTGGAAGAGATGCACTGGCAGCCCTCCAGAGACAGATTGACACGTTACAAGAGCAGTTGAGAAGAGGGTTAAACTTGAGGGAGGAAAGTGAGGATGAAGGAGAGGAAGAAGGTTCAAATGTAGAAGAGGAAGAAGAAGCAATTCATCAAGACCAAATGCAGCTAATAAGGGCCATTTCAAAGATTGGGAAAAGACCCAGAGCAGAAGTCCCCAGTTATTCTGGAAGTGTGAACCTAGAAGAGTTGATCGACTAGATCAACGAGCTAGAAGAATAGTTTGAGTATGAGGAAATAGAGAACCTAGATCAGGTTAAGTTTGTGAAAATGAAGCTGAAGGGCCATGCCGGTATTTGGTGGAAAGAGGTCCAGTTGGAAAGAAATCGAAGAGGAAAAGTCAAGATCACCAGATGGGATCGCATGGTAGAGAAACTGAAGAAGCAGTTCATACCAGT